>JABUQX010046607.1:2500-5000 GCA_015478945.1 Trachelipus rathkii
CTTTCTCTCCTATATATATATATATATATATATATATATATATATATATATGTTATCTTTCTTTGTATGTATGTTAATAATGTGTGTGTGTGTGTGTGTTATATATATATATATATATATATATATATATATATATATACTCCTCTCTCACTCTGCCTCTCCCTATACTACTATATATATAAATATATATATATATATATATATATATATATATATATATATATATATATATATATATATATATATATATATATATATATATATATATACAAGTATATATATTCTGGTTTCTTTATCTGCCTTCAAAGACATAACAAAAAACTTGTCATTTTATTATAAAAGCGCTGAATAATATTTATATACTTTTAATTAATTAATATTCTTACATAACATTTAAATTTGATTTCCGTGGGAAAAAAGAATAATATAAATATTTTTTTATTTAATATAAAATTTAAATTTTTATTTATTTATAAATAGAGATAAAATGTAATTGAGTAATTAATCCAAAAAAAAATTTATAATAAATTTTTTTTTGTTAATTTAAAATTATTTATCAAAATAAATAATAAAATAAATAAATAAATACATAAATAATAAAATAAAAAATAAATAAATAATTTAGTTAATTAATATAAAAAGCTAATAAATAAATAGGCTAAAACGTTACATATAATTATGCTTCTAATTAATGATTACATAATAAAAGGTTAATTAAAAATACGTTGTTTTATAATTAATTAATTGGGATGAATAATATTTAATAAATTAAATAAGCTAAGTAAAAATATTTTTGTAATAGAATTTTTATTTTAATTAACATAAGTTATATATATATATATATATATATATATATATATATATATATATATATATATATATATATATGTATGTAATAATATGTAATATATATATACATATATATATATATATGTATATGCTGTATGCTATGTATCAACTATATATGTATATGTATATGTATATATATATATATCTGTATATGTATAATAATATATGAATTTCTATACTCTCTGTTTCTCTTTCCATATATATATCTATATATATATATATTTATTATATATACCTATATATATATATATATATATATATATATATATATATATATATATATATATATATATATATATATATATATATATATATATATATATATATATATACAAATATATTTGTACATCTCTATTTCTTTCATAATATATATATATATATATATATATATATATATATATATATATATATATATATATATATATAACCATGACTGAGGAGCTTCCAGGTATTGCTAGATCAGGAGATAGAGCTCTTTTTTTTTTAATAAAGGTGTTTTCAAACCGGGAGCCGGGCGGAGCCGGACCGGATCCATGATCTGAACGGAGACGAATATTTTAATGTGATGTTTCTGTCTGTAGCTGGTGCCGTAGTCGGTACCGAGTATATTAAAATGATGGTACTAGCCATAGTTATATGTTTTGGTTATAATAATAATAATAATAATAATAATAATAATAATAATAATAATAATAATAATAATAATAATAATAATAATAATAATAATAATAATAATAATAATAATAATAATAATAATAATAATAGGATGCGACCCTCTATCTCCCATATTTCTTACTTCCATGTATGGTCACTTAAAGAATTCAGACGTATAATTATATGTATATTTTATATATATTAAAAAACTTCTCAGAACAAACCAAGAATGATGATAAAAAAAAAAAAAAAAAAAAAAAAAAAAAACTTTCAACTTTCCGGGTTTCGATTTAAAATAACGCACATCCCCCCCATTTGCGTCACCCATTACTGAATGTTCCGGTTTGGTATGGGCGAACTTCTTATATTGGAAGAAAGGCTTTCCATGATACACGAGGAACTTTAACTATTTGATGAGCTTTGGAGTCAAGGTTTTGGTGTATGAACAAACCTTTGGAAATAAAATGCGTATATGTTAATTAGTATTTTTTCTTCAGGGATAAGTTTACTTGGTATATTAAAGTATAAAATATACGCCTACTAGTAGTATCAATAATGGTTGCAGAAATAATAATAATAATAATAATAATAATAATAATAATAATAATAATAATAATAATAATAATAATAATAATGATAATAATAATAATAATAAAAATAATAATAATAATAATAAAATAAATTTTGCTGCTATTATTATTATTATTATTATTATTATTATTATTATTATTATTATTATTATTATTATTATTATTATTATTATTATTATTATTATTATTTTATTAATATTAGTAACATTATTAGCAATACTGCAGCAGGGGCAGCAGGGGCAGCAGGGGCAGCAACAGCAGTAGTTTACCCGATTCACTACTTTAAAACCTCCTTGATGACTTCACGCTTTAAAATAACCTCTCCATTTTAGGATAAAAATCTAAAGTCCATTTGATATGATGTGCAAAATATTATAAGAAGAGAAATAAGATTATAATGAAGATAA
>JABUQX010046608.1:0-5000 GCA_015478945.1 Trachelipus rathkii
AAATTTATTTTTTCGCTGATTGTGAGCGGCGTTACGTCTATTCATTTAATTTCATGACCTTTTAAATATGGCAACCATACCGAACCAATAACATGTCACTACTTAATATGTAACGATCGTTTCTTAGCTGTCTGCACTTTTGAATATGTTTTACTACGCCCGCTCATAGTCGGCTGTCAACTTAACAGTCGGTCTGAATGCGTACTTAAGCTTAAGGTTAAGGGTTTATCCCTTGAAATGTCAGCATACGTTAGCGTACAAGTTCGTTCTTAAACGGTCAACAAAAAACTGCAAATCGTGTAAGGATTTTTATTTTATTTCATGAAATTTTTCACTCCACTTGTATTGGGATTGAACAAACCGATGATGAACATCTTTAAAAAGTTTCTATTGCCTGAAACGTTACATATGTACTAGGGTTGGCAAACGGTGTAGCATAGAAATTCAGTGTCCTGGTGTCGGTGCCATGCTGTGCAGCTGTGAAAGAACAAAGGTAAAGTACAGTGCTGTGCAGAAAAATGCTGTCACTATCAGCCTAAGCATATACAAACCTGATTTAGACTTACTGTAACACAGTACAATTGAGGGCAACGTATTTATATACCGATATCAGTATACTCATACATATAAATGCGACAGGATTTTTTAATCGTTTTTCTTTAAATATGTTCTTTTTTTTTTTTTGCATAAAAAAAACTCAATTCACCAAAAAACACTATTTCGTCTTTTTTTTTTTAAATTTCTATTTGATTAGGGGGAAGCTGCTCTTCGGGCACGGACCTATACCCAAATGGCCGACAGGAAAATGGGTAGACATTTGTTAAAAAAAAAAAAAAAAAAAAAAAAAAAAAAAAAAAAAAAAAAAAAAAAAAAAAAAAAAAAAACTGGTTATTTAGAATTTCTCTAACTAATCCAACAGAACTTAACGTAACTTAACTTAACCTAACCTAACCTACTATCCCAACGCCTGCATCAGACTGTACAGGAAATTTTTTTGATGTTGTGTCAATCCTTTTTCCTGCGCCCAGTTTGCTGTCGACCATTTGGGCTAGTCTCCTCGGGCACTTTTCTTGCTTTTACTTTCTCGTAGGAATTTGATGTAACAAAAACCATAAGACAGATCATACCAAAACATTTCCTAATTTGCAATACAACTTAAAATAGGTTTAGTATGAAAAAAAAATGTTATCCTAATTTTCAACTTTTAACAAAAGAAAATCACTTAAGGGAAAATATTTTTTGTATCTGTATTATGATGAATCTAACACCAAGAGAAAGATCTCTCCTAAACCATTTCTAAATCTGTTATAAAACTAAAAATAGGTTGAACAAAAATAAGGTTATCTACATTTCCAACCATTTTATATGCCCTCGTTCAATTCAGAATAACTTGGTTTTGGGAAAGAGATATTTTAAATTAGACAAAGGAATACCAATTCAATATGTCGTCGCTATCGTAGCTCAATCAGTAGAGCGACAGAGTCGCATGTCAAGGGCGCGGGTTCGATCCTAGTTCGGATCCTGGGTAGAAATTACCTAGAGAAGTTCCCCTTCTAGAATATGGCTGCTATGCCCGTGAGGTGTGAGCTATTTTTATAAAAAATAACTAAATAAATAAATTAATTAATAAATAAATAAATAAAAAATAAATAAATAAATAAATAAATAAATTAATAAATAATAAATAAATAATTTTATATTTTTAATTTAAAATATGTTAAATTATTTTATTTAACTTCAGAGCTTAGGATGTTCTACAATGATTCAATGATTATGAAATTTTGGCAGTCAAATAAAATTTCAATAGCAGTGCTTTGTTGTTAGTACCAAAAACTTTTTCATGATGCTTTCTTTTCCAAAACATTTTTAAAATTTAAATATATTTTTTATGGTGCTTTCTTTTTCAAAATTTTTTAAAAATATAATTAAAAAAAAATAGATGTTTCCAAATTAAGTCCATCGAAATGGGGAAGTTATGATACCAAGTAACAAACCAAATAAACCATCAAAATGATGTCTGTAATGTCTAAATGTTTGAAGGTCTTTTGGTCTTTTTTTTATTATTGTTTTTTGTTGTTGTTTTTTTTGGGGGGGGGGAATCAAAAAAAATTCGACTACCTATAAAATTGTAACAAAGCAAGATATCCAAAATCTGCATTATTTATTTTTTCCTAAATTCGTTCCATATTGAAGCTCCTTTGTCAGATTTCAAATAATATTCCCCCTGTATTCTAAATAAAACTTTTTATCAGTCTTTGATATGAACATGTGAGAATGTAATAAGGTAAGTTTATGAATGTGCGAATTTAAAGCCCTGAATAATAAGGAAACCAATATAAACATTTATTTAAAATCAAAGTCTTATCACATCGGTGATTAAAAACATTCTATGCGACTTGAACTATGATGCTGGGCTTACTTCATATCAAGCCTTCATTCGGTGATTTATCTGATTTATCATCACGCAATAACAGACTTACTAACCACTGTACTCGGTTTCAAATGAAACATCGCTTATAATTAAAAAAAAAATATTCAAATTTAGTTTCAAAAACTTTAATTTTTACATTGATGAAGACACACACACACACACACACACACTATATATATATATATCATATATATATATATTATATATATATATATAATTATAATATAAATATAAATCTATATATAATATATAAAATATATATATTAATAATATATATAATATATATATATATATAATATATATATATATATATATAAATATATATCAGTATGAAACAAGCAAGATTTTCCATTAATGGAGATAGAGAAAAAAAAGCAGAATGGGAATTTATTTCGAGAACTTTCAGTTCATATATAGATTTAAAGTTTTATGTTAAACTTTCTAAATTATATATATATTATATATATATATATATTATATATGATATATATATTATATTATATATATATTATATATATTACGTAGCGCGTTCCCCCCAAAAAAGAGCATTGAATTTCAAAAGTTTTGCCCTATCCCTGTTCTCACTCAGGAAATTGTTTACTAAGAAAACATTTTGCAGGCAAATCTAGCGTCGTGTGAATAAGCTATTACCAGCTTGATTGGTAAAATAAAGTAATGTGGCTTTTTTTTTTCTTAAAGATCATGAGAAGAAAAGAAGAACAGCAAGAATATGTGAGATATGTGCTTTCGAAGACATAGTTGCGTGGATTATGTAGAAGAAGAAGAAGAAGAAGAAGAAGAAGAAGAAGAAGAAGAAGAAGAAGAAGAAGAAGAAGAAGAAGAAAGAAGAAGGAGAAGAAGAAGAAGCCAGAAGAAGAAGAAGAAGAAGAAGAAGAAGAAGAAGAAGAAGAAGAAGAAGAAGAAGAAGAAGAAGAAGAAGAAGAAGAAGAAGAAGAAGAAGAAGAAGAACTACAGAACACCGACTAGCAAAGACTTTACAGTCCTCTCAAGGCTAGTCTGTTTAGTATTTTTGTTTATTTAATTTGTTGGATGTGTCTACTGTTTTAAAACAAACCTTTTGTATTTTTTGAAATAAGCATATTATTTTCTTATTTCTATCGTAACATATGAGTCTGCTCAAAATGCGACAATCTTATTCTATAAGCAACAAACATCATCGTAAATGTTAAGTATTATTGTTGTATTTTATTGTGTTGTGATCGATTTGATCACCCCGTCTTAGAACAGATATGTTCTATTGCGGTGAACCAATCAAATCTACTTTAGCTACAGTTAATTAGTGTGAACGATTTATGATCACCGTCTTAAACAGATAATGTTCTATGCCGGGAAGACCATCAAAGCCATCAACTACAGCCATTTCAGCGTGATCGAATAGATCACAGTCTTAGAACAGATATGTTCTATGCGATAAACATCAAAGCCACTTACTACAGTTATTGATTACAGTTATTTGTAATGAATGTTCTATGCGGGTAAACATCAATAAGTCCTATTTATTACAAGGTTAAGTGCGATCGATGATATCACCTTCTTAGAACGGATACGTTGCAAGCCATGAACATCAAAGCTACTACAAGTCGTAATTCTTTTTACGCTCTATATATTTATAACATTTTCTAAACAATTTCAATTTTTTTAGTCTTGAATTTACATATTCAGGATACTATAACTAATTCTTGTATTTGAAATAAAGTAAGAATATAGCTTGGATTTGACGCTTAAGACCAATAATCCCTTAGTGTTTTCTCTAACCTTTTTCTTGAATGAATCGAATGTTAGCGTGTTCACTATTTCAATAAGAAAGACTATTCCAGCTTCTCTATTACATCGTAAGCTGAAGAAATTCTTTGCTATATTTGTTTGAAATCGTTTTTATGACAAAGTTTAATGCCATTACTTCGTGTTACATCATTAAAATTATATCTGAAGAATTGCCTGTAATCGATATTGTCAAATTTATTTAGTATTTTGAAAACTTCTATTAATTTTCCTCTCAATCTTCTTGTCTCTAAAGAATGGATATCTAATTCACGTAGTCGTTGCTCATATGATTTACCTCTCACAATTCAGGGATTAATTTAGTTGCTCTTCTTTGAATTCTTTCAATTTTTTCTATGTTTTTTATGAGGTATGGACTCCAAAACTGCACTGCATATTCCAGATGAGGTCTAACTAATGTTTTATAGAGAGGAAGTATTATATTTTTAGATTTATTTTCGAAGTTTCTGGCAATAAATCCTAGAGCTTTATTTGCTTTTTTTTCAGCTTTCAGCACATTGTTTCGCAAAAATTAAATCCTTATCTAATTTAAATACTCCTAGATCCTTTCCTACTGACAACTTGATAATTGGGTTGTCACTATTTGTTCAGTATTCTTTGTTCCTACTCCCAAAAAGTATAACTTTACATTTATCGGTATTAAATTTAATTCATTTGCCATGTTTTTGACCAATTTACAATCTTGTTTAAGTCGCTTTGGAGTAATTGATTGAATCTTTCTCACTGTTATGGTGGGGGATGCGATTTCCAAGTTTCGTGTCATCCG
>JABUQX010046609.1:0-11323 GCA_015478945.1 Trachelipus rathkii
AGTATTAGTAATTTTTGTTGATTTATGTTTGTTGTTGTTTGTTGAGTATGTGTGTAAATTAGTCGTTATAGCATAATATATGTATGGATATATTGTTTATGTAATGATTTTTGATCAGGTTTGTATTTATGAGGTTTGTTTCCTTAGATTAAGATTCTCCTTTCGTTGTAATGCATTTAAATAAAAGTTCTGTTACACTATTTGGTGAGTTTGTTAATGTATCGCTTATTGGAGGTCTAAGGTTTATTTCCGTTCGCATCAGTTTTCGTGAAGTATTTATAAATTTATAAAATAATTTAATTATTTAATTAGATAGAAGTCACTTTGCTCTCTATTTAATAATACTTTACGCTTATATGTAAACGAAAAATTTTATTTTGTCATATATCATCTCTTCTCATCTGAGAAGTAATATTATGTTTCGTTTTTTTGTTTTGTGCTTCCTGATCGTACAAGTACTGATAAGTGCTGGGTACCTTTTAAAGTATTTCTTTATCTGGTGATATTTTATTGTTATGTTAATTGATATTTCATGTATTTCATTTTATTATCATATTAATTGTTTATTTTTTCTATGTTTTCTTTAAATCTTTTTCCTATTTTTATATGAATAAATTATCCGTGAACTTTTCGTTTTTCCTCAAAATACGGATAGTGACGTTTCGTAATTACCTTTGACTGATCCTTCGGAAGGGGATCATAATTCGATGGACGGGTTTTTCCTCTTATCTGTGCGTCACCTATATTATAATTTTTGAATGACGTTTTTCTTCGATTTAACCATAATAATACTATCCTCGAACGATCAATACGGCATATGTTCAGTGGATGATTATACTTTTGGTTAAGCGTATTGAATTTTAATTTATTATATGTGATCGTTTATCTCTGTACTCGTTTTATAAGTCCGAAAGGTATTAAATGTTTAATAATTTGAAGAATATTATAATATTCTGAATTTTTTTCTCTCGAGGTCGAACTTGACTTTTTGTGAGAGTCGTTAATTTTGATTTAGTACCTTGTGTTTAAACGGTTTTCTCGGATGAATCGTGTCACTTATTTGGACTATTTTTTATCGCTAAAGACTTCTAATGCGTAAAAATTGGTATTCTAATTCATTCGCGTAGAGTTTCCATTATTTTGGGTCTTTTACGAAACGTCACTATATTACGAGGACGTTTCCGAGGTAAATTTGGGCGTTCGTGCATATATGTTTTTTTTTTATTTTTTTTTATATGTTTTGTTTTACCTCTAAATATTATTTTATCGTTAGTAAAATTGGATTTTTTATAGGGAGACTAAATCTATAAATAATAAATAACTTTACAAAATAAATAGTAGTATATGATCCAATATTGAATATATTTTAAGAATTTAAGAAAACCTATTTAGAACGTAAAAAAAATGAGAATATATCCTAATATTGTTGAATAACTGATTATTATATTCAATTTCTTAAAGACTTAGGTTCCTAATTTTTTTTTTTTTTTTGTCAGTTTTTCTCTCGGTTGAAAAAAACTGCTTAAGGATACTATTTTTTTTTAATAATAAAGTTATTTTTTGCTACCATTTCTCTCCGGATATAGTATATGGAGTAATCGTTTAATTTAGTGTGCCTTTTCCGAGTGAATCCGTAGTGAGTGTGTTACCTTTTAATTGTATTTTTTTATACGTCTAATTTTTAAGGTGTTATGTTCAATAAAATCTATGCTCAAAGTCCAATTATTGAATTTATTAATGTGTCGTTTCTTTTGCGTTTGTTTTATTTTAATTGAATTTTTTTGTTTAGTTACTCTCTAAAAATATTTTTTCATTAGATATTTATTGAATTTATAGGGAGTACTTTAATTTTTAAATAATAATAAGTAGTATAATTTGATAAAAGTATCCTTGCCTCTCGAAAGAAAAACTCGCTAAGGAATCGAAATATTAAGTTTTTATTTGTCAACATCTCCCGAGATAGTAAAATGTTTTCGTTTTTTTTTTTCTTCTGTATATTTTTTTTTTTTTGCTTCTCCGTATTCGAATGCGTTAAGTTGGTTGACCTTTAAAGAAGATTTCTTTTACGTGGGTTTCGATATTTATATTTTTTAGTTTAGTTTGATTTCAGGTTTATTTTTTCACTATATCTTTTTATTGTTCATTTTTTTCTATGTTTCCCTTTACATTTTTTCCTATATTTCTATCAATAACTTCATCCGTGAATCTTTTCGTTTTTTGTCTGCTCAAATTACGAATTAGTGACGTGTTCGTAATTATTCCTAGTTTACGTATCTCTTCGGAGGGATCATCAAGGGCCTGGGTTTCCTCATTTGCGGCGTTCTTAATTTATTTGAATTGTATATTTGTTATGAGTTCTCGATACTCAATAAAAGGACGACCTCGAACGATTAAACGGCAATATTTTCAGGGATGGAGACTATCGTTAAGCGTATTAATTATTTTTATAGTGACGTTTATTCTGTACCTTTGTTTATTTGTCGAAGGCGTATAGAGTTTAAAGTTTTGAAAAAATTTTAAGGATGAAGTTTTTTCATATTTTTTTCCGCTTCGGTGTTTATGTCTGACTTTTTTTTGTGAGTATGCTGGTATTTTTTGATTAGAACGGAGCCTTTTTTGAGTTTAATAAATCTGGTTTCCGGATGTTAACTTCTTCTTATTTGTGGAAGCTATTTTATTACTGTTCTTTATAGATTCTAAGCGTATATTTGTAAAGGGATTTCTATATTTAACGCGTAGATTTTCATATTTGGGCTTTTTACGTATAGACTGTCACTATATGACGAGGAACGTTTTTCGAGTCATATGGGCCGGTCGTTGCTATTATTATTTTTTTATTATATTTTTTTTTTTATATTTAGTTATTTTTCTGCTAATATGTAATTATTTTTTTAGGCGGGGAAGATAAGATTGGAGGTTAATGATGACTAAACTTATTATAAAGTATTAATATGGAAATATTTAAGTATAGTGTATAGATCATGATAAATTAATTAAGAATTTAAGAAAAATTAAGAACGTAAGAAAAAAAATAAATATCTAAAAAAGTGATATAACTGATTATTATCAATTTTTACAGACTTAGTTTCCGTAATTTTTTTTTTTTGGGTTCTCTCGGGAAAAAAACTTGCTTAAGGAACAAAAAATTATTTTGCAGGCGCAGTCTCTTCCGGAAAGGAGTGGGAGAACTGTTATTTTTTGTCCTTCCGTAGTTGATCGCGTAGGAAGGGTACCTAATCTATTTTTGTGGTTGTTATGCTAATTTTTTAAGTGTAAGCAAAAGAATCGCTCAGCGCTATAGGGGAAATGTTGCGCTGCGTTGTTTTTTTTAAATTAATTTTTGTTTAGTTTACTCTCTCTATAATAATTTATTTTCATAGAATATTAGTTCGTTTGATTAAGTGGAGACTTTATATTAAAAATAATAATAGTATAATGATAATAATAAACTTTGCCCCTCGAAAAAAAAACTCGCTTAAGGCACTATAAAATTTATTTGCCACTATCTTCCCCGAGAAGTAAAATGTTTACGTTTGGTTTTTATTTTTTGCCCCGATTCGAAGCGTAAGTGTGGGAACCTTTAAGATTTCTTTACGTCGATATTTATATTAGGAATTGATATTCAGGTTATTCACATATCATTAATTGTTTATTTTTTCGCATGTTCTTTAATTTTCCTAAAACTTTTTCATCAATAAACTTCGGATGCCGTGTAGACTTGTCCGTTTTTTTCCGTCATAGATACGATATCGTGACGTGTTCGTAATTACCTAACGAATCCCTCGGGGATCATCGGAGGCCGGGTTTCCTCTAAACGGCGCTCACTTAATATAATGAGTTTCTCGATTACCATAAAAACGAACCTCGAACGATCAAACGTGGCAATATTTCAGGTATTGTAACTTCGTTAAGCGTTTAATTTTATTTATAGTTTGACGTTTATTCTTTGTACGCGGTGTTTATTAAGTCCAAGGTATAAGGTAAAATTTAAAAAAAAATTCATTTTTTTCCGAGGTCGACTTTTGAGAGCGATCTTTGATTTAGACCTTTTGAGTTATAAACGGTTCCGATAAAACGTCACTATTGGAACTATTATTACGCTTAAAGACTTCTAAGCGTAAAAAATGGATTCTTAACGCGTAGAGTCATTTATTTTGGGCTTTTACGAACCGTCACTATATGACGAGGACGTTTCCGAGGAGGTATTAATTTGGGTTCTGTTCTGTCTAATACTTTTTTTATTAGTTTGTTTTATTTAGTTACTCTGGGAAAATATGTATTATTGTAGAAGAATTTGGTAAGATTTAAGGGAGCACTAAACTATAAGGAATAAAAAAATTAATATAAATTTAGTAATATTGATGGATCATGATGAGAAAAAGATTGTGAAACAATCTTAAAAAGAAAGCAAAAAAAAAAAAAAAAAAAGTGAATAACTGATTACTATCAATTCTTTACAGACTTAGATTCCGTAATTATTTTTTTTTTGTTTCTCTCGGGAAAAAAACTCGCTTAAGGAAAGAAAAAATTATTTTGCACCACCTCCCGAAAAGTAGAGAGTAACGTTAAATTTCGTGCCCCGAGTGACCGTAGGAGGGTCCTTTAAATATTTTTTTAACGCTAATTTTAAGGTGTAAGGCAAAAAGGAATCGCTCAAGCCTATATGAAATGTGCGTCTTGCGCGTTTGTTTTTTTTAATTATTTTTTGTTAGTTACCTAAAATTATTTTTTGATAGAAGACTGAATTTAAGGGAGATGCTAAATTAAGTAAATAATAATAGTATATGATAAAGTACATCTTGCGCCTCTTGAAATAATTATAATACTCGGCTTTAAGGAACGAAAATTTATTTTGCCACATCTCCCGAGAAGTAAAAAGTTATGTTATTTTTGTGCCCCGATCGAAGCGTAAGTGGGGACCTTTAAGATTTCTTTACGTCGATATTTAAAATATAAGGTGAATTGATATTTCAGGTATTCACTTATCATTAAATGTTTGTTTTTTCTATGTTTTTAATTTTTTTCCTACTTTTCATCATAACTTTATCCGTGATCCTTTTTTCGTTTTTTCCTCTTTTACGTGATATTTATATTAGGAAGTTGATATTCAGTCTTGCTCATTGCGATAAAGTAAGTGTTGACTGTTTTTCTATGTTTTTTATATTTTTTTCCTAATTTTCATCATATCTTCATCCTGAACTTTTTCGCTTTTTTCCCCAATATACGATAGTGACGTTCGTAATTACCTATGACGATCCTTCCGAGGGCATTCAATCGAGGCCGTGGTTCCTCTACGGCGTCAATATAATATAATGACGTTTCTCGATTACCATAAAAACGACCTCGAACGATTAAACGGCAATATTTCAGGTATGAACTATCGTTAAGCGTATTAATTATTATTATAGTGACGTTTATTCTGTACCGTTTATAAGTCGAAGGTATAAGTTTTAAACATTTGAAAAAAAAAAATTCAAATTTTTTTCCGAGGTGACTGTTTTGGAGTGCGATTTTGATTTAGACCTTTTGAGTTATAAACGTTGTTCGTGAAACGTCAACTATTGGAACTATTATTACGCTTAAAGACTTCTAAGCGTAAAAAATTGATTCTAAACGCGTAGAGTCATTTATTTTGGGCTTTTACGAAACGTCACTATATGACGAGGACGTTTTCGAGGTAAATGGGCGTCGTGCAATATTTTTTATTATTTTTTTTAATTTAGTTACCTCTAAAAAATTTTTTTCACAAAGAAAATGGACATTTAAGGGAGACTAAATCTTAATAAAAAAAAATTAATATAAATAAATATAGTATAGATCATGATAAATAATTAAGAATTTAAGAAAAATTAAGAACGAAGAAAAAAAATAAATATCAAAAAAGAATTATTTATAGCAATTCTTTTACAGACTTAGGTCCGTTTATTTTTTTTTTTTTTGGTTTCCTCTCGGGAAATAAAACTTGCTTAATGGACAGAAAAATATTTTGCCATCTTTCTCGGAAAGTATCAGGAGTACGTTATTTAGGTGCCCGAAAGTGTAACCGTAGGAGGGTACCGTTTAATAGTTTTTTTTACGCTAATTTTTAATGTGTAGCAAAAAATCGCTCAAAGCCTATAGGAAATGTGCGTCTTGCGTTGTTTTTTTAATTAATTTTTGGTTAGTTACCTTAAAATTAATTTTCATAGGAAAACTGAATTTTAAAGGGACAGCTGTAATTAAAAAAATAATTATATAGTATAACTTGCCGCCGAAAAAAAACTCGCCTAAGGAACGAAAAATTTATTTTGCAACATCTCCGGAGAAGTAAAATGTTACGTTATTTTTTGCCCCGATCGAGGCGTAAGTGGGGACGTTTAAGATTTCTTTACGTCATCGATATTTATATAAATTGATATTCAGGTATTCACATATCATTAATTGTTTTTTATTTTTTCCATGTTCTTAATTTTTCCTAATTTTTCATCATAACTTCATCCGTGAACTTTTTTCGTTTTTTTTCCTCAAATACGAATACGTGACGTTTCGTAATTACCTAGACGATCCTCGGAGGGGAAACCTCAATCGAAGCCGGGTTTCGTTCTACTCGAGGCGTCACTATAGATCATATAATGACGTTTCTTCTGATTACCATAAAGAACTGACCTCATTAGATCAATACGGCGAATATTTCAGGTATGTAACTATCGTTAGCGTATTAATTATTATTATAGTGACGTTAATTCTGTACCGTTTAAGACTTAAATGGTATTAAAGGTAAATTTTGAAAAAAAAATTCAATTTTTTCCGAAGTCGACTTTTTGGAGAGCGATTTTGATTTAGACACTTTTGAATTATAACGTTACGATTAAACTGTCACTATTGGAACTATTATTACGCCTTAAAGACTTCTAAGCGTAAAAAATGGATTCTAGAACGCGTAGAGTCATTTATTTTGGGCTTTTAAGAAACGTCACCATATGACGAGGACGTTTCCGAGGTAAATGGGCGTCTTGCAATATTTTTTTATTTATTGTTTTTTTAATTTAATTACCGTCTAAAAATATTTATCGTGAGAAATGGTGAATTTAAGGGAGACTACACCTATAAAATAAAAACATTTTTTTAAATATAAATATATATTGTAATTAGTATATTTGAAAACGTTTGATTTAAAAAAAATTAAGAGACTGAAAAATTAAAAAAAGAAAAAAAGTGAATAACTGATATATTATCAATTCTTTACAGACTTAGATTCCGGTTATTATTAATTATGGGTTTCTCTCGGGAGAAAGAGTTATTTTGAGGGACAAAAAAATTATTTTGCACCACCTCCCGTAAGAGTAGAGAGTAAACGTTATTTAGTGCCCCGAGTGAACGAGAGGGTACTTATAATATTTTTTACGCTAATTGTTTTAAGGTGTAGTCAAAAATCTCGCTCAGAAATGCACTATAGAAATGTGCGTCTTGCGTTGTTTTTTTAAGTTATTTTTGTTTAAATTTTACGTAGTATTTCGTAAGGCAAACTGAATATAATTGAGATTAAAAAAATTAATTATAATATATAATATTGATAAAGTACACTTGCCCTCCAAAAAAAAACACTCGCTTAAGGAACGAAAATTTTATTTTGCTCAATCTCCCGAGATAAAAAGTTACGTTATTTTGTGCCCCGATCGAATCGTAAGTGTGGGACCTTAAATTTTCTTTTACGTTTCGATATTATATAAGGAATTGAATTTCAGGTATTCACTTATGATTCAATTGTTTTGTTTTTCTATGTTTTTAGATTTTTTCTAATTTTTCATCATAACTTAATCCGTGAACTTTACGATGAATCAATATTTACGTTGAAATTCTTATGATTTCTGCGACATAATTCAAAATGATACTTTATGTGGTTTCACTGTTAGCTAGGATGTTAATTTTTACTAAATGTTAACATACTAGAGGCATCCGTGAACTTTTCGTTTTTTTCCTCAAAATACGATAGTGACGTTTCGTAATTACCGAGACGATCCTCGGAGGGGATCAATCGAGGCCGGGTTTTTCTCTACGGTCGTCAATATACATATAATGACGTTTTCTCGATTACCAAGAAAACGACCTCCATCGATAAACACGCAATGATTTTCAGGGATGAAGCTTATCGTTTAGAGTCGTATTAATATTATTATACGTGGTCGTTATTCTGTACCGTTTATAGGTCGAAGGTATAAGTTAATATTTGAAGAAAAAAAATTTCAATTTTTTCCGAGGTCGACTTTTTGGAAAGCGATTTTGAATTAGACCTTTTGAGTTATAAACGGTACCGATGAAACGGCACTATTGGAACTTATATTACGCTTAACGAAGTTCTAAGCGTAAAATATGGATTCTAAACGCGTAGAGTCATTTATTTTTTGCCTTTATGAAACGTCACTATATGGCGACGACGTTTCCAAGGTAAATGGGCGTCGTGCAATATTTTTAAGTTTTATTTTTAATTCAGTTACCTCTAAATTTTATTTATCGTAGAAAATGGAATTTAGGGGAGGCTAAACTATAAAAAAAAATATTAATATAAATAAATATAGTATAGATGTTGATAATTAATTAAGACATTAAGAAAAAAAATAAATATCCAATATGTGAATAACTGATTATTATCAAATCTTTACAGACTTAGATTCCGTAATTATTTTTTTTTTTTGGTTTCTCTCGGGAAAAAAACCCGCTTAAGGAACAAAAAATTTATTTTGCACCATCGCCCGAAAAGTAGAGAGTAACGTTATTTCGTGCCCCGAGTGAATCGTAGGAGGGAACCTTTAAGATTTTTTTTACGTTAATTTTTAACGTGTAGCAAAAAATCGCTCAAAGCCTATAGGAAATGGGGGGCCGTGCGTAGTTTTTTTAATTAATTTTTGTTTAGTTAGCTCTAAAAATTATTTTTCATAGAAAACTGAATTTAAGGGAGACTAAAAAAAAATAATAATATAGATAAAGTACACGAAAGAAAAATTTATTTATCGCTCAAAGCCTATAGGAAATGGGCGTCGTGCGTTTTTATAATTAATTTTTGTTTAGTTACCTCTAAAAATTATTTTTCATAGAAAACTGAATTTAATGGAGACTAAATTAAAAAAAAATAATAGTATATAGATAAAGCACACTCGCCCTCGAAAAAAAAACTCGTTTAAGGAACGAAAAATTATTTTGCAACATCTCCCGAGAAGTAAAAAGTTAGGTTATTTTGAGCCCCGATCGAAGCGTAAGTGGGGACCTTTAAGATTTCTTTACGTAGATATTTATATTAAGAATTGATAATCAGGTATTCACTTATCATTAATTGTTTATTTTTTCTATGTTCTCAATTTTTCCTAATTTTCATCATACCTTTTTCAGGGAACTTTTCTTTTTTTTTTTCAAAATACGATAGTGACGTTTCCTAATCACCGAGACGATCCTCGGAGGGGATCAATCGAGGCCGGGTTTCCTCTACGGCGTCACTATAATACAATGACGTTTCTCGATTACCATAAAAACGACCTCGAACGATCAAACGGCAATATTTTCAGGGATGAACTATCGTTGGGCGTATTAATTATTATTATAGTGACGTTTATTCCGTACCGTTAATAAGTCGAAGGTATAAGTTAAAATTTGAAAAAAAAAATTCAATTTTTCCCGAGGTCGACTTTTTGGAGAGCGATTTTGATTTAGACCTTTTGAGTTATAAACGGTTCCAATGAAACGTCACTATTGGAACTAATATTACGCTTAACGACGTTCTAAGCGTAAAAAATGGGTTCTAAACGCGTAGAGTCATTTATTTTGGGCTTTTACGAAAAGTCACTATATGACGAGGACGTTTCCGAGGTAAATGGGTGTCGTGCAATATTTTTTATTTTTTTTTAATTTAGTTACCTCTAAAAATTATTTATCGTAGAAAATGGAATTTAAGGGAGACTAAACTATAAAAAAAATTAATATAAATTAATATAGTATAGATCATGATAAATAATTAAGAATTTGAGAAAAATTAATAACGAAGAAAAAATAAATATCCAATATGTGAATAACTTATTATTAGCAATTCTTTACAGACTTAGATTCTAAGGAACGAAAAATTTATTTTGCAACATCTCCCGAGAAGTAAAATGTTGCCCCGATCGAAGCGTAAGTGGGGACCTTTAAGATTTCTTTACGTCGATATTTATATTAGGAATTGATATTCAGGTATTCACATATCATTAATTGTTTATTTTTTCTATGTTCTTAATTTTTCCTAATTTTTCATCATAACTTCATCCGTGAACTTTTCGTTTTTTTCCTCAAAATACGATAGTGACGTTTCGTAATTACCTAGACGATCCTCGGAGGGGATCAATCGAGGCCGGGTTTCCTCTACGGCGTCACTTTAATATAATGACGTTTCTCGATTACCATAAAAACGACCTCGAACGATCAAACGGCAATATTTTCAGGGATGAACTATCGTTAAGCGTATTAATTATTATTATAGTGACGTTTATTCTGTACCGTTTATAAGTCGAAGGTATAAGTTAAAATTTGAAAAAAAAAATTCAATTTTTTCCGAGGTCGACTTTTTGGAGAGCGATTTTGATTTAGACCTTTTGAGTTATAAACGGTTCCAATGAAACGTCACTATTGGAACTATTATTGCGCCTTAAGACTTCTAAGCGTAAAAAATGGATTCTAAACGCGTAGAGTCATTTATTTTGGGCTTTTACGAAACGTCACTATATGACGAGGACGTTTCCGAGGAAATGGGTGTCGTGCAATATTTTTTATTATTTTTTTAATTTAGTTACCTCTAAAAATTAATTATCGTAGAAAATGGAATTTAAGGGAGACTAAACTATAAAAAAAATTAATATAAATAAATATAGTATAGATCAGTGGTTCTCAAACTGTGTGACGCGTCACATTTGGGTGGCGCAGCTTCCCCTCAGGGGTGACGCGAAAGTTTTGGACATTTTCATAATCGTATTTCAGTTTTCATTTAAAAATTTTAATCGATTTTGAATTTTCCAACTTTGTTAAGAAAATTATAGTTATGTTATCCTTATATATTTATATATTCAGAGGCAAATCCTGGGAATGCTTTTGGCATGCTGTGATCATGCAAAATTATTGCAATTTTATGATTAATGATAGACCCTATTTTATAAATTGGAAAACTTTCTTTTTAGAATCTAAAATGGGGTGACTTCGGCAAACTTAAATTAGTCAAGGGTGCCGCGAATCGAAAAAGTTTGAGAATCACTGGTATAGATCATTATAAATAATTAAGAATTTAAGAAAAATTAAGAACGAAGAAAAAAAATAAATATCAAAAAAG
>JABUQX010046610.1:5000-7500 GCA_015478945.1 Trachelipus rathkii
TTCCGACAACTTCCCTACCCACTTAAAAAGACATATACTCTATAATTTCCACATCCTCCTATCCCCTTCCCTTATACAGAACCCAACATCCAGCCTCCCATCCTGTGGTACCTCACCACTCCTCCAACATATGTTATATAACCTATCAGCCATTCCTCCACCCCTATACCTCCCTTCTGCAACATTTCATTCTCACACCATCCAGACCTGCGGACTTCCTTTTTTTTCTTATTCACGGCCCTAATAATTTCCTCCATTTGTATTCATCCTCCCCCTCCCTCCCCACTTCGTTTCCCATCCTCACCTCTTGCATATCTACCTCCCCTACCCCACCCCCTTCATTCAATAGTCCACTAAAATACTCCCCCCACCTCTTCCTCACCCTATCCTCTCCTCCTATCCAATCCCCATCTCCTCCCTTAATCCTCCCCCAACCCCTCCTTCCTCTTCCTTTTTTTATTATCCTCTTTCCAGAACATCTTACTCCCCGATTCAAAATTTTCCGTCCACTTTCTACACCATATTATATATAATATATTATATAATATATATATATAAAATATAATATATATATATATAATATATATATATATATATATAAATAATATATATATATATATAATAATATATAATATAATATATATATATATTTATATATATAATATAATATATATATATATATATATAAAAGTAAGATGCTCTATATATAGTTTTAATTTACATAAAGAATCATTCTATAATATATAATATATATATATATATATATAGAGAGAAGAGAGAGAGAGAAGAGAAAGAGCAGCACGAGAGAGAGAGACAGTGAAGAGAGAGAGAGCAGAAAGTAAAAAAGTACTAGATCGCCACTGATATATAGTAATATATATATATATATATATATATATATATATATATATATATATATATATAATATAATAATATATATATAATATAAATATAATATATATATTAGTATATATATATATATATATACTATGATATATATAATAATATATATAATAATAATTATATATATAATATATATAATATAATAATATAATATATAATATATACTATATATATATATCCGCTTAACTAACTGGACAACTCCATTCCTTCGACAGACCAAACATTCTCAATATACTTTTATTACTCTCCTTTTACTCCTTCTTCACACCACACAACTTCTAATGCGTTGTTATCCCAATTTTATCAATTTTTTCTCAACCTAACAAGCATCTGAGATGCCATCTGAAACATATTGTACTTTAGATTTATACTTCTTATTCCAGACCATAGGTTCACTATTTTGCATTAACACAGGTAACAAACATACCATCATGTAAGAAACCCTATCGCACACAAGACTTAGTCCCTTTACACCACTAGCAATATTAATTGCACCATCACCTATCCTACCATGGATACAGCTTCCCTATCAAACACTCTGCATCATCCTTACCTTTCATACGAACATATACCTAAATATTTAGGCTCATGACACTTTTTCCATTTGCCACCATGTAACATACTTTCACCACCGAAGCCTGTCTCACACACATTCAAACCTTAGCTTATCTACGTTTGCTTTCATAAACTTTCCTTTGCCACTCTGTTAAATTCCTCTAATAATCTCTAAAACTTTTCATATTAGGAACTCAAAAACCAAATCATCCGCATATAATAGGTAAGGCACCCTCCACTCTCTTCCATCTCCATCATTCTAAACACTTTTCCCCTGGCCACCACACTCATCTTCTTATAACCTCATCCATATACAGATTGGATTGCCAAAGAGACATACCACATCCCTGTCTCACTCCGCAATTAATATTAAACCATTCTTTAACTCCATTTTCTTACAAACGCTTCAATATCGTTGTCTAATATTTGATTCCATTCAGAACCCTACCACCAACACGGTATATCACTAACATCAGTTCTATATCTCCCTATTAATTCTATGAATAGATTCCTATTGCAATCCCTAAATTTTAATTAAAAATTTATCTTCTCTCTCTCATTTCTCAATCATTTGTTTCACTGTAAAGATTTGATCAACATATCCTCTACCACTTCTAAACGCACCTTTTCCTCTTCACCCAATCATCCTCAGTCACTCAACATACTCCTATTAATTAAAGAATACCACACTCATCTTCCGTAGAACAATAAATAATTCCCCATTAATACCTACAGTTAGTTTTATCTCCTTTACCCTTATAAAAGTTACAATTAATATATATATATAGTATATATATCATATATATTATATATAATATATATATGATATATATTATATATATATATATATATATATATATATATATATATTATATAGTAGTATATATATATATCGGAACCACACTCTCCATAAAAGGTTTGTTACACAACCTAAAAATCATTCAGTAACCATCTCACATATATTTTTTTTACATTATCACCTCCACTCATGGCGAGATCCTCTTATTCAAAGGACGGGTGTTGAAAACGCACTCAAAAGTTT
>JABUQX010046610.1:17500-36073 GCA_015478945.1 Trachelipus rathkii
TTTCTATTGTTGTAAAAGATTGTAGCTTATGTAATTATATGTGAACATTATTGTATTTTTCTAGCTTGTAATTTTTGAGATGTAGTTTTGACGATTAATGGTACTTGGCATTAATATTGTTGGTATTTCCCCGTAAGTTGTTCTTTATTATTTTAATTATGATATGATGAAAATTAATTCATTTCTTGTCCTTATCATTTTTTATTCCTTTTATTTATTATTATTATTATTATTATTATTATTATTATTATATTTATTATTATTATTTATTATTCTTATTATTATTATTATTATTAATTAATTATTATTATTATTATATTATCTATTATTATTATTATTATTATTATTATTATTAATATATTATTTATTATTAATTATTTATTATTATTTTTATTATTATTATTATTATTCTTACTTTATTATTATCATTTATTCATTATATTCATTATTATTATTACATATTATTATCATATTATTATTATTATTCTTGTTATTATTATTATTATTAATTTTATTACTAATTATTATTATATGTATTATTATTATTATTTTTATTATTATTATTTTATTATTATTATTATTATTATTATTATTATTATTATTATTATTATATTATTATTATTATTATTATTATTTTATTATTATTATTATTATTATTATTATTATTATTATTATTATTATTATTATTATTATTATTATAGTATTATTATTATTATATTATTATTATTATTATATTATTATTATTATGATATTATGACGAAATCAAATATTGGATTATTTTTTATAATTATTTATTATTATTATTATTATTATTATTATTATTATTTATTATTATTATAATAATTATTTATTTATTTATTATGTATTATTATTATTATTATTATTATTATTTATTATTAATATTAATATTATTATTATTATTATTATTATTATTATATTATTATATTATTATTATTATTATTATTATTATTATTTATTATTATTATTATTAAGATTATTTTATTTCATTTTTACCATTTTTTATTAGTTATATGACATGTCGTAGAATTTTAGTAATTTCAAATTTCCTTTTTTGTTATCAATTTATTATTATTATTAGTATTATTCTTGTATACTTATTATTATTATTTATTATTATTATTATTATTATTATATTCAATATTATTAATAAATTAATACTATCATAATTATAATGTAAATATTATCTTCATTCTTTATAATTTTATAATTTTAGTATGCGTAATATAATTTTTTTATTATTATTTTTGTTATTATTATTTATTATTATTATTATTATTATTATTATTATTATTATTATTATTATTATTATTATTATTTATTATTATATTATTATTATTATTATTATTATTATTATTATTAATTAATATATTATTATTATTTTTATTATTATTATAACTAATTTTAGTCCTTATTTCGTTCATTATTATTATTATTATTATTATTATTATTATTATTATTATTATTATTATTATTATTAATATTATTATTATTATTATTTATTATTTTATTATTTATATTATTAATTATTATTGATTATGATTATTATTATTATTTATTAATTATTATTATTATTATTATTATTATTATTATTATATTATTATTATTATTATTTTATTATTATATTATATATTATTATATTATTATTATTATTATTATTATTATTATTTGTATTATTATTATTATTATTATATTAATTATTTATTATTATATTATTATATTTTATTATTATTATTATATTATTTATTATGATTATTATCATAATATTATTATTATGATTATTATTAATTATATTATTATTATTATTATTTATTATTATTATTATTATTACTTAATTATATTAATATTTATTATTAAATTATTATTATATATTATTATTATTATTATTTTATTATATTATTATTATTATTATTATTATTATTAATTATTATTATTATATTTATTATTTATTATTATTATTATTAATTATTATTTTATTATTTATTATTTTATTATTTTTTTATTTTTTATTATTATTATATTTATTATTCATTATTATTATTATTATTATTATTATTATTATTATTATATTATTATTATTATATATTTTTATTATTATTATTAATTATTAATTATTATTTATTATATTATTTATTATTATTATTATTATTACTTATTATTATTATTTTATTATATTATTATTATTATTATTGTTAATTATTATTTATTATTATATTATTGTTATTTTATATTATTTTATTTTTTTATTATTATTATTATTATATTATTATTATTATATTAATTATTTATTATTATTTTTATCATTTATATTATTATTATTATTATTATTATTATTTATTAAACTTTATTGATTATTATTTATTATTATTATTTATATTATTATATTATTATTATTATTATATTATTATTATTATGTATATTATTATTTATTTTATTATTAGGTATTATTATTATTTTTGTATTATTGTTATTAATTAATTATTATTATTATTAAAATTATTATTATTATTATTATTATTATTTATATTATTATTATTATTAATTATTATTATTATTATTATTATTATTATTATTTTTATTATTATTGATTATTATTATTACCCTCGCGCGTACGATAACGGTTTTTGGTTACGCGACACGTAGACGGTGTGGGCAGAATCTGCCCACACTATATTTTACGGTGAATTTCTTAAATTTGACAACTAATTTCATATAGATAATGTGTATTGGACCTTTTGCAGTTGATCTAGCCAGTTTTTGTTACTTAATGTTTATTATTATTGTTTTTAATTATTATTTTGAAAAAACGTTTTTTTCTTGTGTTATTTTCCATTGGCAACTATAAGATTGGGTGTAAAAAAAAACTATACAGCGAAATCTCTTCAAATTTGATAGATATATTCCTAGATTAGTACTAAAAACAATACTGTACCGCAATATAGCCCAAAGGACTCAAAAAAAAATTTATATGTAAGGGGGTGGAGGTATTTTTTTAACAATTTTATTTATTTTTTTTTAAAAAAAGGGGACAATTAAATTTTCTTTTTGCATAATGTACTGAATTAGGTTAAAAATACTAATATTTGTGTAATAAAGTACTCAACAATTTGAAATAAAGAAAATTGTTAAAGAGTGGTCAAAATTTACCCATGTGTAACGCGCACGTACGGTGTGGGCAAATTTTGCCCAAACAATATTTTTTATGGCGATTTTCTTAATTTGGTTAATTTTGATAAACTAATTTCATATAGAAAATATGTATTGGACCTTTGGCAGTCGACTTGACGTTATTTATGAAGTATTTTTTATATTGATTTATTTACCTAAAACCACTAACGTACTTATGGCGCAGTGGTTAAGAGTCAGGATTGTAGAGTTGAGGGTCAGCGTTCAAGTCCCACTATATGTAGATATTTTTACATATTATTTTTTACAATATGCAAATGAAGATTTTTTTATATATTATTTGTAAGGAAATATGCAAAATAGAGGAGTTTTAACCGGTATTTTCAGCCTTTTGAAAAAATATTGTGTTTTCATTGAAATGCTCATTTCAAAAAGCGAAAGTGAACTTAATTAATTTAGTTTTGAGGTGTCTTAAATTGAAGTTTTTTAATGAAATTTCAATATTTGTTTTTATATACCAAATATTTCATTAGTTGTGAAAACCTGTTTTAGTAAAAAATTTTAACTTCTAAAATTACGCTTTTTCTTAAATTTTCACATTACAAATTTTGAACTCTTAAAAGTACGATTTTTTAATAAAATTTACCACAATTTTTTTGAAATTATTCTTTTATTGATTAATATCTTAAAAATTAGAGTTTTTAAACGGGATTTTCAGCATTTTGAAAAAATATGTGTTTCATTGAAATGCTATTTCAAAAGCAGAACAGCGAATTTATTAAGTATTTTAAGGTTTCATAGGTAATTTTTTTTAAAATGAAGATTTATTCAATATTTGTTTTTATACAACAAATATTTAATTGCGAGTTTTGAAAATGTTTTTTAATAAAAAAGATTTACTTCTAAAATTAACGCTTTTTCCGTTAAAAATTTGTTCACATTTACGAATTGTAGAACTCTTAAAGAGTACGAGTTTTCCTAAGGAATTTTTCTAATGGGAGCATGTTTGAAATTATTGGGTAAATTCTTAAAATTTGACGTTTTTGGAACGGTATTTTTTCAGTCAATTGAAAAAAATAATGTGTTTCATTGAATGCAATTTCAAAAAGCTGAAAAGTGAATTTATTAATAGTTTTTTAGGTGTCTTAAATTGACGTTTTTTAATGAAATTTCAATATTTGTTTTTATATACCAAATATTTCATTATTTGAAATTATTTGGTAAATCTTAAAATGAGTTTTTAACTTCTAAAAATTACGCTTTTTCTTAAATTTTAAACATTACAAATTTAGAACTTTAAAAGTACGATTTTTTCCTAAATTTCAACATTTGAAATTATTTGGTAAATCTTAAAATTGAGTTTTTAACGGTATTTTCAGCATTTGAAAAAATAATGTGTTTCATTGAAATGCTATTTCAAAAAGCAGAAAAGTGAATTTATTAATAGTTTTAGGTGTCTTAAATTGACATTTTTAATGAAATTTCAATATTTGTTTTTATATACCTAATATTTCATTAGTTGTGAAAACCTGTTTTTAAATAAAAAATTTTACTTCTAAAATTACGCTTTTTCTTAAATTTTCCAACATTACACAATTTAGAACTCTTTAAAAAGTACGATTTTTCCTAAATTGCAACATTTGAAATTATTTTTTTATAATTTTAAAAAATTGTGTTTTTAAGGGTTTTTTTAAGCATTTAAAAAAAATAATGTGTTTTCATTGAAATGCAATTTCAAAAAGCAGAAAAGAGAATTTATTAATTGTTTTAGGTGTCTTAAATTGACGTTTTTAAATGAAATTTCAATATTTGTTTTTATATACCAAATATTTCATTAGTTGTGAAAACCTGTTTTATAAAAAAATTTAACTTCTAAAATTACGCTTTTTCTTAAATTTTCACATTACAAATTTAGAACTCTTAAAAGTACGATTTTTCCTAAATTTCAACATTTGAAATTATTTGGTAAATCTTAAAATTGAGTTTTTAACGGTATTTTCAGCATTTGAAAAAAATAATGTGTTTCATTGAAATGCAATTTCAAAAAGCAGAAAAGAGAATTTATTAATAGTTTTAGGTGTCTTAAATTGACGTTTTTTAATGAAATTTCAATATTTGTTTTTATATACCAAATATTTCATTAGTTGTGAAAACCTGTTTTAATAAAAAATTTTAACTTCTAAAATTACGCTTTTTTTAAATTTTCACATTACAAATTTAGAACTCTTAAAAGTACGATTTTTCCTAAATTTCAACAATTGAAATTATTTGGTAAATCTTAAATTGAGTTTTTAACGGTATTTTCAGCATTTGAAAAAATAATGTGTTTCATTGAAATGCTATTTCAAAAAGCAGAAAAGTGAATTTATTAATAGTTTTAGGTGTCTTAAATTGACGTTTTTTTAATAAAATTTTTACTATTTTTGTTTTTATATACCAATATTTCATTAGTTGTGAAAACCTGTTTAATAAAAAATTTTTAAACTTCTAAATTACGCTTTTGCTTAAATTTTCCACATTACAAATTAGAACTCTTGAAAAGTACGATTTTTCCTAAAATTTTTCAACATTTGAAATTATTTGATAATTTTTAAAAAAGTAGAGTTTTTTAAGGGTATTTTAAGCATTTTGAAAAAATATTGTGTTTCATTGAAATGATATTTTTCAAAAGCAGAAAAGTGAATTTATTATAGTTTTAGGTGTTTAAATTGACGTTTTTTTTAATGAAATTTCAATATTTGTTTTTATATACCCAAAATATGTTCATTAGTTTGTGAAAACCTGTTTTAATAAAAATTTTAACTTCTAAAATTACGCTTTTTCTTAAATTTTCACATTACAAATTTAGAACTCTTAAAAGTACGATTTTTCCTAAATTTCAACATTTGAAATTATTTGGTAAATCTTAAAATTGAGTTTTTAACGGTATTTTCAGCATTTGAAAAAATAATGTGTTTCATATGAAATGCAATTTCAAAAGCTGAAAAGTGATTATTAATAGTTTTTAGATGTCCTTAATTGACTTTTTTTTAATGAATTTTTTTAAATATTTGTTTTTTATATACCAAATATTTCATTAGTTGTGAAAACCTGTTTTAATAGAAAATTTTAACTTCTAAAATTACGCTTTTTCTTAAATTTTCACATTACAAATTTAGAACTCTAAAAGTACGATATTTTTCCTAAATTTCACATTTGAAATTGATTGGGTAAATTGTAAAATAGAGGTTTTAGACGGTATTGTTCAGCATGTTTGAAAAAGATATTGTGTTGTCATTGAAATGCTATTGTAAGGAAAGCAGAAAAAGTGGAATTTTATTAGATAGTTGTTAGGTGTCTTAAAGGTGTTGACGTGTTTTTGTAATGAATGATTTAATATTTGGTTTTTATGTACCAAATATTCATTAGCTGTGAAACCTGTGTTAATAAAGAAATGGTGTTAAGCGGTCGCATAAAATTACGGCTTTTCTTTACAGAGTTGGTTGGCACAGTGACAGAATTTTAGAACCTCTTAAAAGTACGGAATTTTTTCCTAAATTTCAAAATTTGAAATTATTTGGTAAATTCTTAAAATTGAGTTTTTAACGGGTTTTCAGCATTTGAAAAAATAATGTGTTTCCTTGAAATGCTATTTCAAAAAGCAGAAAAGCGAATTTATTAATAGTTTTAGGTGTCTTAAATTGACATTTTTTAATGAAATTTCAATATTTGTTTTTATATACCAAATATTTCATTAGTTGTGAAAACCTGTTTTAGTAAAAAATTATAACTTCTAAAATTACGCTTTTTCTTAAATTTTCACATTACAAAGGTTTAGAAACTCCTTAAAAAGTACGATTTTTCCTAAATTTCAACATTTGAAATTATTTGGTAAATCTTAAAATTGAGTTTTTAACGGTATTTTCAGCATTTGAAAAAATAATGTGTTTCATTGAAATGCAATTTCAAAAAGCAGAAAAGAGAATTTATTAATTGTTTTAGGTGTCTTAAATTGACGTTTTTTAATGAAATTTCAATATTTGTTTTTATATACCAAATATTTCATTAGTTGTGAAAACCTGTTTTAATAAAAAAAATTTAACTTCTAAAAATTACGCTTTTTCTTAAATTTTCACATTACTAAATTTAGAACTCTGTAAAAGTAACGATTTTTCCTAATTTCAACATTTGAAAAAATTATTTGGTAAATCTTAAAATTGAGTTTTTAACGGTATTTTCAGCATTTGAAAAAATAATGTGTTTCATTGAAATGCAATTTCAAAAAGCTGAAAAGTGAAATTTATTAATAGTTTTAGATGTTTTAAATTGACCTTTTTTTTTAATGAAATTTCAATATTTGTTTTTATATACCAATGATGTTCTTAGTGTGTTGTGAAAACATGTTTTAATAAAAAATTTAACTTCTAAAATTACGCGTTTTTCTTAAATTTACTACAAATTTAGGAACTCTTAAAAGTACAATTTTTCCTAAATTTCAACATTTGAAATTAATTATTTGGTAAATCTTAAAATTGAGTTTTTAACGGTATTTTCAGCATTTGAAAAAATAATGTGTTTCATTGAAATGCTATTTCAAAAAGCAGAAAAGTGAATTTATTAATAGTTTTAGGTGTCTTAAATTGACGTTTTTTAATGAAATTTTAATATTTGTTTTTTATATACCAAATATTTCATTAGTTGTGAAAACCTGTTTTAATAAAAAATTTTAACTTCTAAAATTACGCTTTTTCTTAAAAAATTTTCACATTACAAATTTAGAACTCTGTAATTGACTACGGTTTTTCCTAATTTCAACATTTACAAATTAATTTGGTAATTTTAAAATGTTTTCTAACGGGTATTTTCACAGCGCATTTGGAAAAAATTATTGGGTTCATTGAAATGCGCTATTGTTTCAAAAAGCAGAAAAGTGCATTTATTAATAGTTTTGAGGTTGTCTTAAAATGTACGTTTTTAATGAAATTTTCAATATTTGTCTTTTAATAATAGCCAAAGATATTTCATTATGTTTGTGAAGACCTGTTTTAGGTAAAAAAATTTAACTTCATTAAATTTACGCTTTTTCTTAAATTTTCACATTACAAATTTAGAACTCTTAAAAGTACGATTTTTCCTAAATTTCAACATTTGAAATTATTTGGTAAATCTTAAAATTGAGTTTTTAACGGTATTTTCAGCATTTGAAAAAATAATGTGTTTCATTGAAATGCAATTTCAAAAAGCAGAAAAGGTGAATGTTTATTAATAGTTTTAAAAGGGTTGTCTTAATTGACATTTTTAAATGAAATTTCAATATTTTGTTTTTTATATAGCCGTAATATTTCATTGTTGTGAAAACCTGTTTTTAAATAAAAAATTATAAAACTTCTAAAATTACGCTTTTTCTTAATTTTCACATTACAAATTAGAACTCTTAAAAGTACGAATTTTGCCTAAATTTCAACATTTGAAATTAACTTTTGGTAATTCTTAAAATTAGTTTTTTACGGGATTTTCAGCATGTGTTAAAAAATTGATGTGTTTCATTGAAAATGCTATTTCAAAAGCAGAAAAGCGACTTTATTAATAGTTTTTAGGTGTCCCTTAAATTGACGGTTTTTTAATGAGGAGGATTTTAATATTTTGTTTTTATAATGCGCTTAATATTAGTCAATTAGTTGGGACAAGATACCTGTTGTTAATAAAAAATTATTAACTTCTAAAAATTACGATTGTCTGTCTGTTAAAGTTTTCACATTATCAAATTAAGAAAATCTTAAGTACGATTTTTCCCTAAATTTCAACATTTGAATTATTTGGTAAATCTTAAAAATTGAGTTTTTATTAACGGTATTTTTCAGCATTTGACAAAAATAATGTGTTTCATTGATGCGCAATTTAAAAAGCATAAAAGAGAATTTATTAATTGTTTTAAGGTGTCTTAAGTTGGAAGGTTGTTTTTAATCGAAATTTTCAATATTGTTTTTAGTATACCAAATATTTCATAGTTGTGGAAATCCTGTTTTTAAGTAAAAAAATTTGAACTCTAAAATAAAACGCTTTTCTTAATTTTTCCAATTACAAATTAGAAATCTTAAAGTACGATTTTTCCTAAATTTCAACATTTGAAATTATTTGGTAAATCTTAAAATTGAGTTTTTAACGGTATTTTCAGCATTTGAAAAAATAATGTGTTTCATTGAAATGCAATTTCAAAAAGCAGAAAAGAGAATTTATTAATAGTTTTAGGTGTCTTAAATTGACGTTTTTTAATGAAATTTCAATATTTGTTTTTATATACCAAATATTTCATTAGTTGTGAAAACCTGTTTTAATAAAAAAATCTTAAGCTTCTAAAAAATTACCTTTTTCTTAAACTTTTCAAACATTACGAATTTAGAAGTCCTAAAGTACAGATTTTTCCTAAATTTTTCAGCATTTGAAATTATTTGGTAAATCTTAAAATTGAGTTTTTAACGGTATTTTCAGCATTTGAAAAAATAATGTGTTTTATTGAAATGCTATTTCAAAAAGCAGAAAAGTAAATTTATTAATATTTTTAGGTGTCTAAAATTGACGTTTTTTAATGAAATTTTAATATTTGTTTTTATATACCAAATATTTCATTAGTTGTGAAAACCTGTTTTAAGAAAAAATTTTAACTTCTAAAATTACGCTTTTTATTAAATTTTTACATACAAATTTAATGAACTCTTAAAAGTGACGAATTTTTTCACTAAATTTCAACCATTTGAAAATTAATTTGTACATATGGTTAAAATAGAGTTTTTAACGGTATTTTCAGCATTTGAAAAAATATTGTGTTTCATTGAAATGCTATTTCAAAAAGCAGAAAAGTGAATTTATTAATAGTTTTAGGTGTCTTAAATTGACGTTTTTTAATGAAATTTCAATATTTGTTTTTATATACCAAATATTTCATTAGTTGTGAAAACCTGTTTTAATAAAAAATTTTAACTTCTATATTTACGCTTTTTCTTAAATTTTCACATTACAAATTTAGAACTCTTAAAAGTACGGAATTTTTATAAACTTTCAACATTTGGAAATTATTTGCGAATCTTATTAATAGTTTTAGGTTTAGCATTGAAAAAATAATGTGTTTCATTGAAATGCAATTTCAAAAAGCAAAAAAGTGAATTTATTAATAGTTTTAGGTGTCTTAAATTGACGTTTTTTAATGAAATTTCAATATTTCAATATTTATTTATTTTTATATACCAAATATTTCATTAGTTGTGAAAACCTGTTTTAATAAAAAAATTTAACTTCTAAAATTACGCTTTTTTCTTAAATTATCACTTAATTACGAATTTAGAACTCTTAAAAGTACGATTTTTCCTAAATTTCAACATTTGAAATTATTTGGTAAATCTTAAAATTGAGTTTTTAACGGTATTTTCAGCATTTGAAAAAATAATGTGTTTCATTGAAATGCAATTTCAAAAAGCAGAAAAGAGAATTTATTAATAGTTTTAGATGTCCTTAAATTTACTTTTTTTTAATGAAATTTTCAATATTTGTTTTTATATACCAAATATTTCATTAGTTGTGAAAACCTGTTTTAATAAAAAATTTAATTTCTAAAATTACGCTTTTTCTTAAATTTTCACATTACAAATTTAGAACTCTTAAAAGTACGATTTTTTCTAAATTTCAACATTTGAATTTATTTGGTAAATATTAAAATAGTTTTTTTTTAATGATTTTTTAAGAATGTGAAAATATTGTGTTTCATTGAATCTATTTGGCGTTTCCCCAAAAAAAAGCCCCCAAGGGAAAAAAAATAAGTGGGGGGGGGGAAAAAAATTGTTTTTTTTTTATTAATAGTTTTTAGGTTCTTAAATTGACGTTTTTTTAGTGAAATTTCAATATTTGTTTTTATATACCAAATATTTCATTAGTTGTGAAAACCTGTTCTAATAAAAAATTTTAACTTCTAAAATTACGCTTTTTCTTAAATTTTCACATTACAAATTTAGAACTCTTAAAAGTACGATTTTTCCTAAATTTCAACATTTGAAATTATTTGTTAAATCTTAAAATTGAGTTTTTAACGGTATTTTCAGCATTTGAAAAAATAATGTGTTTCATTGAAATGCAATTTCAAAAAGCAGAAAAGAGAATTATATAGCTGAGGTGTCATTAAATTGAACATTTTTTAATGAAATTGTCAATATTTTGGTTGGTTTATATGACCTAATATTTCATTAAGTGTGAAAACCTGTTTTAATAAACAATTATACATTATATGACTTCTAAAATTTACGCTTTTTTCTTAATTTCACGTTAGCAAATTTAAGAACTCTAAAAGTCGATTTTTCCCTAAATCCCTCTCAACATTTGAAAAATGTATTTGGTAATATTAAAAATTGAGTTTTTACGGTATTTTCAGCATTTGAAAAAATAATGTGTTTCATTGAAATGCAATTTCAAAAAGCAGAAAAGAGAAATTATTAATTGTTTTAGGTGTCTTAAATTGACGTTTTTTAATGAAATTTCAATATTTGTTTTTATATACCAAATATTTCATTAGTTGTGAAAACCTGTTTTAATAAAAAAATTTAACTTCTAAAATTACGCTTTTTCTTAAATTTTCACATTAAGAATTTAGAACTCTTAAAAGTACGAAAAGCTGAAAAGTGACATTTGAATTAATTTTTTGATGTCTTAAATTGAGTTTTACGGCTATTTTCAGCATTTGAAAGAATAATGTGTTTTCATTGAATGCAATTTCAAAAAGCTGAAGCGTATTTATTATTAGTTTTTATGTCTTAAATTGACGTTTTTTAATGAAATTTCAATATTTGTTTTTATATACCAAATATTTCATTAGTTGTGAAAACCTGTTTTAATAAAAAAATTTAACTTCTAAAATTACGCTTTTTCTTAAATTTTCACATTACAAATTTAGAACTCTTAAAAGTACGATTTTTCCTAAATTTCAACATTTGAAATTATTTGGTAAATCTTAAAATTGAGTTTTTAACGGTATTTTCAGCATTTGAAAAAATAATGTGTTTCATTGAAATGCTATTTCAAAAAGCAGAAAAGTGAATTTATTAATAGTTTTAGGTGTCTTAAATTGACGGTTTTTTAATGAAATTTTTAATATTTGTTTTTATATACCAAATAATTTATTAGTTTTTCACTGTTTTTAATAGAAAATTTTAACTTCTAAAAATTACGCCATTTTATTAAATTTCACATTAATGTCTGGTTTAAGTTTTTAATAAGTACGATTTTTTCCTAAATTGTCAACATTGAAATTATTTGGTAAATCTTAAAATAGAGTTTTTAACGGTATTTTCAGCATTTGAAAAAATAATGTGTTTCATTGAAATGCAATTTCAAAAAGCAGAAAAGAGAATTTTAATTGTTTTAGGTGTTTAAATTGACGTTTTTTATGAAATTTTAAATATTGTGTTTTTATACTACCTAATATTTCCATTAGTTGTGAAAACTGTTCTTAATAAAAAGATTATAACTTCTAAAATTAACGCTTTTTCTTAAAATTTTCACATTACAATTTAGAACTCTTAAAAGTACGATTTTCCTAAATTTCAACATCTTAAATTATGTTGGTATCTTAAAATTGAGTTTTTTAACGGATATTTTCAGCATTTGAAAAATGAGATGTGTTCATTGAAAAATGATTTTCAAAAAAAGCAGCATAAAGGGAGACATTTTTATCATGTATTTAGCGTGTCTTAAAGATTGGACGTTTTTTATGAAATTTAAATATTTGTTTTTAGTTATACCAAATATTTCATTAGTTGTGAAAACCTTTTTTAATAAAAAATTATAACTTCTAAAATTACGCTTTTTCTTAAATTTTCACATTACAAATTTAGAACTCTTAAAAGTACGATTTTTCCTAAATTTCAACATTTGAAATTATTTGGTAAGTCTTAAAATTGAGTTTTTAACGGTATTTTCAGCATTTGAAAAAAATAATGTGTTTCTTGAAATGCAATTTCAAAAGCAGAAAAGAGAATTCGTTATTTAATAGTTGTTAGCGTGTCCTTAAATTGAGCCGATTTTGTTAATGGAAAATTTCAATATTTGTTTTATATAACTATATATTTTCATTAGTTGTGAAACTGTTTTAATAAAAAAACTAACTTCTAAATTGTACGGGCTTTTTTCGGTTAAATTTTCACATTACGATTTTAGAACTCTTAAAGGTACGATTTTTCCTAAATTTCAACATTTGAAATTATTTGGTAAATCTTAAAATTGAGTTTTTAACGGTATTTTCAGCATTTGAAAAAATAATGTGTTTCGTTGAAATGCTATTTCAAAAAAGAATGAAAAGAAAATTTATTAATATTTTTAGGTGTCTAAATTGGACGTTTGTTTAAAGAAATTTCCAATATTTGTTTTTTTATGATAACCAAAGTATTTCATTAGTTGTGAAAACCTGTTTTAATAAAAAATTTTAATTCTAAAATTACGCTTTTTCTTAAATTTTCACATTACAAATTTAGAACTCTTAAAAGTACGATTTTTCCTAAATTTCAACATTTGAAATTATTTCGTAAATCTTAAAATTGAGTTTTTAACGGTATTTTCAGCATTTGAAAAAATAATGTGTTTCATTGAAATGCAATTTCAAAAAGCAGAAAAGTGAATTTATTAATAGTTTTTAGGTGGTTCTTAAATTGACGTTTTTTAATGAAATTTCAATATTTGTTTTTATATACCAAATATTTCATTAGTTGTGAAAACCTGTTTTAATAAAAAAAAATTTAACTTTCTAAATTACGCTTTTTCTTAAATTTTCACATTACAAATTTAGAACTCTTAAAAGTACGATTTTTCCTAAATTTCAACATTTGAAATTATTTGTAAATCTTAAAATTGAGTTTTTAAAGGTATTTTCAAAAAGCATTTGAAAAAATAATGTGTTTTATTGAAATGCAAATTTCAAAAAGCAGAAAAAAGAGAAATTTATTCATTGTTTTTTTAGGTGTCCTTAAATTGAACGCGCGTTTTTTAATGAAATTTCAATATTTGTTTTTATATACCAAATATTTCATTAGTTGTGAAAACCTGTTTTAATAAAAAATTTTAACTTCTAAAATTACGCTTTTTCTTGAATTTTCACATTACAATTTAGACTCTAAAGTATCGATTTTCCTAAATTTCAAAATTTGAAATTATTTGGTAAATCTTAAAATTGAGTTTTTATATACCATTTGAAAAAAATAATGTTTCATTGAAATGCTATTTCAAAAGCAGAAAGTGAATTTATTAAATAGTTTAGGTGTCTTAAATTGACGTTTTTTAATGAAATTTCAATATTTGTTTTTATATACCAAATATTTCATTAGTTGTGAAAACCTGTTTTAATTAAAAAAATTTTAACTTCTAAAATTACACTTTTTCCTTAAATTTTCACATTAAAAATTTAAGAAAATCTAAAAAAGTACGATTTTTCCTAAATTTCAACATTTGAAATTATTTGGTAAATCTTAAAATTGAGTTTTTAACGGTATTTTCAGCATTTGAAAAAATAATGTGTTTCATTGAAATGCTATTTCAAAAAGCAGAAAAGCGAATTTATTAATAGTTTTAGGTGTCTTAAATTGACGTTTTTTAATGAAATTTCAATATTTGTTTTTATATACCAAATATTTCATTAGTTGTGAAAACCTGTTTTAATAAAAAATTTTAACTTCTAAAATTACGCTTTTTCTTAAATTTTCACATTACAAATTTAGAACTCTTAAAAGTACGATTTTTCCTAAATTTCAACATTTGAAATTATTTGGTAAATCTTAAAATAGAGTTTTTAACGGTATTTTCAGCATTTGAAAAAAATATTGTGTTTCATTGAAATGCTATTTCAAAAAGCAGAGAAGTGAATTTATTAATAGTTTTAGGTGTCTTAAATTGACGTTTTTTAATGAAATTTCAATATTTGTTTTTATATACCAAATATTTCATTAGTTGTGAAAACCTGTTTTAATAAAAAATTTAACTTCTAAAATTACGCTTTTTCTTAATTTTTCACATTACAAATAGAACTCGCAAAGTAACGATTTTTCCGTAAATTTCACATTTGAAATTATTGTTAAATCTTAAAAAAATTGATTTTTTAAAGGTTTTTTAAGCATTTGAAAAAAATAATGTGTTTCATTGAAATGCTATTTCAAAAAGCAGAAAAGCGAATTTATTAATAGTTTTTTAATGAAATTTCAATATTTGTTTTTATATACCTAATATTTCATTAGTTGTGAAAACCTGTTTTAATAAAAAAAATTTTAACTTCTAAAATTACGCTTTTTCTTAAATTTTCACATTACAAATTTAGAACTCTTAAAAGTACGATTTTTCCTAAATTTCAACATTTGAAATTATTTGGTAAATCTTAAAATTGAGTTTTTAAGCATTATTTGCAGCATTTGAAAAAATAATTGTGTTTCATTGAAATGCTAAATTTCAAATAAGCAGAAAAAGTAAATTAATTGTATTAGGTGTCTTAAATTGACGTTTTTTAATGAAATTTCAATATTTGTTTTTATATACCAAATATTTCATTAGTTGTGAAAACCTGTTTTAATATAAAAATTTTAACTTCTAAAATTACGCTTTTTTTTTTAAATTTTCACATTACAAATTTAGAACTCTTAAAAGTACGATTTTTCCTAAATTTCAACATTTGAAATTATTTGTTAAATTTTAAAATTGAGTTTTTAACGGTATTTTCAGCATTTGAAAAAATAATGTGTTTCATTGAAATGCAATTTCAAAAAGCAGAAAAGTCGAATTTTTAATAGTTTTAGGTGTCTTAAATTGACGATTTTTAATGAAATTTCAATATTTGTTTTTATATACCAAATATTTCATTAGTTGTGAAAACCTGTTTTAATAAAAAATTTTAACTTCTAAAATTACGCTTTTTCTTAAATTTTCACATTACAAATTTAGAACTCGTAAAAGTACGATTTTTCCTAAATTTCAACATTTGAAATTATTTGGTAAATCTTAAAATTGAGTTTTTAACGGTATTTTCAGCATTTGAAAAAATAATGTGTTCATTGAAATGCAATTTCAAAAAGCAGAAAAGGAATTTATTAATAGTTTTAGGTGTCTTAAATTGACGTTTTTTAATGAAATTTCAATATTTGTTTTTATATACCAAATATTTCATTAGTTGTGAAAACCTGTTTTAATAAAAAATTTTAACTTCTAAAATTACTCTTTTTCTTAAATTTCACATTACATCATTTAGAATTTGCTCAAAAGGTAAGCGATTTTTCCTAAATTCAACATTTGAAATTATTTGGTAAATCTTAAAATTGAGTTTTTAACGGTATTTTCAGCATTTGAAAAAATAATGTGTTTCATTGAAATGCTATTTCAAAAAGCAGAAAAGCGAATTTATTAATAGTTTTAGGTGTCTTAAATTGACGTTTTTTAATGAAATTTCAATATTTGTTTTTATATACCTAATATTTCATTAGTTGTGAAAACCTGTTTTAATAAAAAAATTTAACTTCTAAAATTACGCTTTTTCTTAAATTTTCACATTACAAATTTAGAACTCTTAAAAGTACGATTTTTCCTAAATTTCAACATTTGAAATTATTTGGTAAATCTTAAAATTGAGTTTTTAACGGTATTTTCAGCATTTGAAAAAATAATGTGTTTCATTGAAATGCTATTTCAAAAAGCAGAAAAGTAAATTTATTAATAGTTTTAGGTGTCTTAAATTGACGTTTTTTAATGAAATTTCAATATTTGTTTTTATATACCAAATATTTCATTAGTTTTGATAACCTGTTTTAATAAAAAAATTTAACTTCTAAAATACGCTTTTTCTTAAATTTTCACATTACAAATTTAGAACTCTTAAAAGTACGATTTTTCCTAAATTTCAACATTTGAAATTATTTGGTAAATCTTAAAATAGAGTTTTTAACGGTATTTTCAGCATTTGAAAAAATAATGTGTTTCATTGAAATTTTCAATTTCAAAAAGCAGAAAAGTGAATTTATTAATAGTTTTAGGTGTCTTAAATTGACGTTTTTTAATGAAATTTCAATATTTGTTTTTATATACCAAATATTTCATTAGTTGTGAAAACCTGTTTTAGTAAAAAAATTTAACTTCTAAAATTACGCTTTTTCTTAAATTTTCACATTACAAATTTAGAACTCTTAAAAGTACGATTTTTCCTAAATTTCAACATTTGAAATTATTTGTTAAATCTTAAAATTGAGTTTTTAACGGTATTTTCAGCATTTGAAAAAATAATGTGTTTCATTGAAATGCAATTTCAAAAAGCAGAAAAGAGAATTTATTAATTGTTTTAGGTGTCTTAAATTGACGTTTCTTTAATGAAATTTCAATATTTTTTTTTATATACCAAATATTTCATTAGTTGTGAAAACCTGTTTTAATAAAAAAATTAACTTCTAAAATTACGCTTTTTCTTAAATTTTCACATTACAAATTTAGAACTCTTAAAAGTAAACGATTTTTTCCTAATTTCAACATTTGAAATTATTTGGTAAATCTTAAAATTGAGTTTTTAACGGTATTTTCAGCATTTGAAAAAATAATGTGTTTCATTGAAATGCTATTTCAAAAAGCAGAAAAGTGAATTTAATAATAGTTTTAGGTGTCTTAAATTGACGTTTTTTAATGAAATTTCAATATTTGTTTTTATATACCAAATATTTCATTAGTTGGAAAACCTGTTTTAATAAAAAATTTTAACTTCTAAAATTACGCTTTTTCTTAAATTTTCACTTTACAAATTTAGAACTCTTAAAAGTACGATTTTTCCTAAATTTCAACATTTGAAATTATTTGGTAATTCTTAAAATTGAGTTTTTAACGGTATTTTCAGCATTTGAAAAAATAATGTGTTTCATTGAAATGCAATTTCAAAAAGCAGAAAAGCGAATTTATTAAGTTTTAGGTGTCTTAAATTGACGATTTTTAATGAAATTTCAATATTTGTTTTTATATACCAAATATTTCATTAGTTGTGAAAACCTGTTTTAATAAAAAATTATAACTTCTAAAATTACGCTTTTTCTTAAATTTTCACATTACAAATTTAGAACTCTTAAAAGTACGATTTTTCCTAAATTTCAACATTTGAAATTATTTGGTAAATCTTAAAATTGAGTTTTTAACGGTATTTTCAGCATTTGAAAAAATATGTGTTTCATTGAAATGCAATTTCAAAAAGCAGAAAAGAGAATTTATTAATTGTTTTAGGTGTCTTAAATTGACGTTTTTTTAATGAAATTTCAATATTTGTTTTTATATACCAAATATTTCATTAGTTTTGAAAACCTTTTTTTTTATAAAAAAATTTAACTTCTAAAATTACGCTTTTTCTTAAATTTTCACATTACAAATTTAGAACTCTTAAAAGTACGATTTTTCCTAAATTTCAACATTTGA
>JABUQX010046611.1:0-35213 GCA_015478945.1 Trachelipus rathkii
TCACTATGACCTACATACCCTATACCTCTCCCACCTTACTAACCTAACCTAAAACCCTATACCCTATACCCTAAACCCTAAACCCTAAACCTTAAACCTCCTATACCCCTTCTAACCTCAACATCCCTGAAGCCCTAACTCTTTAACTACTCCTAAACCTAACTTGACACTAACCTGAACTTAATACCTAACCAACCTAAACCTAATCCTCCTAACCCAACCCAACCTAACCTAACCTAAATCCTAACCTAACCTAACCTAACCCTCATAATACCTAACCTAACCTTCAATCCTACCCTACCAAATCTCTAAACCTATACCTAACCACAACTCTACCGTACCTTTAACCTAACCTTTACCTAACTTAAACTAACCTAACCTAACCTAAGCCTAACCTAACCTACACTCCAACCTAACGTAACCTTAACCTAACCTAACCCCAACCTAACCTAACCTACCTAACCTCCTTAAATCCTAACCTAACCTAACCTAACTCTAACTCCTAACCTACTCCCTTAACCTAACCTAAACTCCTAACCTAATTCTCATCCCCTAACCCTAAATCCCAACCCTAACCTAACCTAACCTTATCTAACCTAACCAACCTAACTCCTTCAATCCCTAACCTAACCTACCTTACCCTAACCTAACTCCTAACCCTAACCTAACCTAATCCCAAACCCTAACCTAACCTAAACCCTAACCTTAACTAACCTAACCTAACCCTTATCCCTAACTAACCTAACCTAACCTAACCCTTAACCCTATACCTAACCTCAGACCTTCAATCCTAACCTACACCATTACACATCCTAATCCTATAACCTAACCCTTAACCTACACTCTCAATCCTCCTTCTACGCATCCTAACTAACCTAACCCTATCTACCACACCTAACCTTACATCTAACACCTTACTCACCCACCCTTAATACCCTCTTTAACCCCTTTAACATCCGAACCTTAACCTAACCTAACCTAATCTCTCCTAACCTTAACCTAACCTCTAATTCTCCTAACCTTAACTTCCTCATCATCTCTACATCTACTAAACCTCTAAGCCTACCCTAATCCCTCTAACTCCTAATACTATACTCTCTAAATCCTTTACCCTTACCTAATCCTATAATCCTCTCTCCCTAACATCCTTCATAACCCTCTCTCTCTCTCTTTTACATACTCCCTTCATACCTTACTCATACATCCCTCTTAACACCTCTACCTAATACTCTCCTCTAATCTCCTTACTCTTCAATCTCTCATCTTCTCCTCTCTCTAATCCTCCTTCTCTTCTACTCATCCTCCTCTCTCAATACTCTCCCCTCTCAATACTCCTTAACCAACCCTCTACATTCTCTCTCTCCTCTATCAATCTCTCTCTCTCAATCGCCTTCATTCCCTCTCACCTTACATCCTCTACTCCCTTAAACCCTTAAAACCCTATACCTTACCTCTCAACCTAACCAACCTGAAACCTTACACCTTTAATCCTAACCACTAACCTAAACCCTATAACCCGAATCCTACACCTAACCTTAACCTAACCTAACCTTAACCTAACCTAAACCTACACCTTTAACCCTATCCTAACCTAACCCCTAACTCTAATCCTAACCTAACCTAACGCTAACACCTAACCTAACCTAACCTTATAACCAACCCTAACTCTGAACTACTAACCCTCTACCTTAAACCCTACACCGAACCTACCCATAACCCTAACCTAACCCGACCTAAATCGTACATCCCCTTAACTGACCCTAATACCAACTCCTAACTCTATACCTCCTCTCTATCCTACATCCCTACCCCTTACATACCCTTACCCTAACCTCTACAAACCTACTCATCCTCAACCTTAATTCCCTTAAACCCTCATCCTACACCTTAACTACCCTTACCCTAAACCTACCTTAACCCCTAACCTTAACCTAACGCCTAACCTTCACGCCTAACCCTTAACCTAAACCGATATCCCTTAACTCTACCCTCCTAACCTAACCTTAATTCCTGCCTTCAAACCCTACCCTAACCTAACCCTAACTACCCCACTCGCTTCATCCTACATCCGCTCTTATCCCTAACCTAATAATCCCTAAACCTACCTTCAACTCTTAACCTCGAACCTTACATCCTCAATCCCTAATCCTAATCCCTAATCCTAATCCCTAATCCTAATCCCTAATCCTAATCCCTAATCCTAATCCCTAATCCTAATCCCTAATCCTAATCCCTAATCCTAATCCCTAATCCTAATCCCTAATCCTAATCCCTAATCCTAATCCCTAATCTACCCGTTAAGCTACTCTACTCTAACTTAACCCGTATACCCTATACCTACTAACCGTAACCTAACCTAACCAATCTAACCTAACCTACTCCTACCTAACTCCCTCAAATTCAGCGATGCTATCCGAACCTTAACCTATACCTAATATCTCCAACCCAACCTAACCTTAACCCAACCTAACCTATCCTAACCTCACTTAACCCTTTACCTTAACCCTACCTAACCTCACCTATAACCTAAGCCTAACCCATACTTCTCTCCTCTAAAACCTAACCTAAACCTATACCTAACCCTAATCCTACTAACCCTAATACCTAACCTTAATCCTAACTCCTAACCTAACCCCTAATACACCTCTAACCTCCCGATCCCTCTATCGTCCCTATCTCTACCTACATTCTCCTACATCCCTATCCTACCTTACATTCTCCCTCTAAACCGTCTTAAACAATTCCTCTCTCCAACCCTATCATCGCTAATCCCCTAATCTCTCCTCTCCTAACCTCAACCCTTAACTAACCTCACTACCCTAACTCTCTCCCTCTCTCTCTAACCTCCTAACTCCTCCCTCTTAACCATCTCTCCTGAACTCCTCTCTAACCTACCTAAGCGCTTAAGTTCACTGACGTTCTCTTTTCTTACGCCAAAATTCGGTTTCTTCAACTCATCTTTTTTCCTGCGTGCTCTCTTTTCTTAAACTTCCTTTCGTTTCTACTACTGTTTGCGTTACATACATAACTGTCTTTCTTCTTTCTCGTTTCACTACACTCGTCTTACATCTCTATACGAAATCATCCTCGTCCTACTTCTCTTTATTTACGCAAAAAGGTCCCCAAAAATACACAGGTTAGGCTTTTTGCTTTTCCTCAATCTTGCGCGAAATCAAAAACACACATAAACTTCTCTCTGCCGAAAGTTTCTCTTTAAAAAAACCGTCATCGTCTCTCTGCTCTCTCTCTTCATCCCTTTCTTAGCTCCCTCCTCAATCATGTTGTGCTCTCTCTTCGTGCTTACGGTCTCTCTCTCAGTAAATCCTCTCTCCTCTCTCTCTCTCTCTCTTCCCTCTCTCTTCTCTCTCTGCTTCTCTCTCTCCTCTCTCTCTCTCTCAAATGCTTCTTGCACTTATACGTAAACTTACTTTCCTGCTTGTTGCAACATCCAAATGTAACTAAGAGATGCCAAAATGACCAAAATTAATAATTAGCAAACACTTTCATTTTTATATATATACATTTAGAGGTTTTCTTGCCTCCCGCGAGATATCGTAGTTAGGACTGCGGGTCCGAGAGGGCGCGTCGTTGTAATATTATTGACTATTAAGCTATTAGACTATCTTTCTGATGATTAGTGTAACGAAAAAGAAGGGAATGAATACCTCAATCGTTAAGGAAGTTTTCTTACTAAAATAATAAGAAAAAATCCACACGCTATACACCGCGAAAACCGTATAAATTATATGTATTATAATAATATATTAATATATTAGAAATAAATAAAAAAAATCAAAAGGAATTACGGGGGACTATATAGCGAGGAATAAATATTATGCAATGATTTTCTCATTCTGTGAGTAGGAAAATATACAGAAAAAGTCATTGCATAGAAGATTAAATACTATGGGAATATTAATATCCGCGTTCTAGAATATTTATGACACATATGCAGTGTGATAAAATATCTTTAATTTCTGAACCTAAAGAGGGCCACCAAATCTTTTCGTGTATCAAAGCCAATATTAAATGTTTACTCAGTTCCGTGAGACATTACATTATTTCTTTTCTGACTTTAGAACAAAAAGCTCTCCTAACATGAATATATAGAGTTTTTTAAGAAATTCTTTAGTGTGTTCCAAACTCCCGCTAAGCCGTATCTGAATTGTAAATATCTCTCGCAGAATGATACTTGATTATCGTTTCCCTTACTAACAAAGTATCTTTCTGCCCGACCAATAAGCGACCTTTGGTACAGTATCAAAAAATGGTTTATCTCGTTGATCTAAATAGTATATAAACCTTAAAGATAATAATAATCCTATATATAAGAAAATCCTCGATCAGTGGTATCGATTTAGTGTGCTTCCACATTTAGATGTAACCATATCTATGTTAAAAAAATGGCCTTAAAAATATACAGTCGTGAAGCGATGTTCTTTTATTCTTGAGATACTCTCAGACTTACGCAGAAAATTTTTTCAGGAAGAAAATATGCACTGAGTTCAATATGAATAAATACCAAGAATAGGGGAATTGTATAGTATATAGCTATTGATAATATTATTGTTTGCGTCAATCTCATAATAAACCATAGTTTTAATACGTCAAAAAAAGTAATCAATCTAAAATTTCATAAGAGAGTGATGCGCGTGAGCGTGAAAGGTTTTTCCTACGGAATCATTAGCTTTGTGGTAGTGTGCTGCGACGTGATGAATTAAGTATACTGTGTACGCATCCAAAATCTCACGTGAAAATCGTTATATTATGTTTAGTTCGCTATGGCTAGATGATGCCGCGTACTTGTATATTGGATATAAATGTTGCTAAAAAATAAACCAATTCGACGTTCAAATAAAGTATTATATTCAAACCTTCAAGTAGATTATTTCGGCGCTTAAGATTGATATCTGGATGCTAGGAATGATTATTACGCTATATATATTTTTATTTTGGTTGGGTACATTTCTTCAAATCTGCAAACGTAAATATTAAATTTCAGTTATGGCATCCTCAAAAATCACATATACTAGAAAATTTATGAGGTATATATATTTTTTCGATGACACATAAGACCTACATGGGATTTTATAATATGTAGCAGGAAAATAAATGTAATGAATAATAATTAAAATTATTAAAAATAATAGTATCAAGTGATTTCAAACAGATAATACTAATATAATATATCAACTGGGATGCGAGCCAAGGGTGATTCTGATGAGAATTAAAGCATGGAATGATGGTCCAGTTCGAATCTTGCCTGCATTTCGATGTTTACAGCATTCTGTTATGATAGCGTGTAGCTTTGTCATAATTACAAAAAATCTCAAACGTGCAAAGTAAATTTACTGATAAAAGTCATTGTTAAAACCTAAACCTTTGTCAAAACTATATATATATGGGTGTGAGTAGTGTGTTATTATATAGTTTTACCGCGTACTCAGAACCTACACTAGTTACGTGAAATTAGTTATATAAATCTTCTTTAAAATTAATGCTTATCTCAAAATTCATTAAAAAAGTTAATCCTAAACCTTTATAATTAATGTTACTCGGCGTAAGATTTATTTATGTGTAGAAATAGCGTATATTCTACTATAGGTGGATAAGGATTTCTTTTTGTAGGCATCAAAAACTTCACTGTTAATAAATTATGATAATTAAATGCCTGCATTGATATAATATTAAAAGGACGACTTAATAGTTATATATTTAGTTTTAGTTTGCAAATCTATTGAGTGTTATAGGGATTATATATATGGGCAAAATATATAATAATATCACAATTTTATTCTTCACTGAAAGAGAAGTATTGTATCAAAATTTAATAAAAGCATCCGCGCTATATATATTAGAGGGTTTATCATCTATATGTAAAGTAAATTAAGCGTATATATCCACTAGTGATATAGGTTAAAATGATTCTTTATGATTAAGGATAATCTGAAATTAATCTGCGCGCTCCCTCACACAAAAAAATTCCTCATAACGTGTTAAAGAAGCGTAGAGAAACAAAATATAACTCTCCAATCAATGATCTACATTCATAACATGACTCACGGAGTGAAAATGCCAATATAGTTGTTTATAGTTTTCGCACTAAACGAAACCTCCCGATTGAGATTATGGTTATATGTGATTACAACGCGCAAAATAAACAAATTTTGTTAATCTGGTCGAAATAAATTATCATAAATCAATAGAAGTATAGAGTACTTCTCCGATTTGGCCACTCGAGTCTAATGAAGGCATTTCGGAGTAGAGGTGTTCTCTCCCAATTTATCTAAGCTATATGAAGCAAGAATTTTAAGCGAGTATTTCTTACGAGTCGTAGTCATGAAAGTTATTTTTTTGTATAGTATATCACTAAAATAGTAAAATGTACGATTAACTTTAAGAAGTTTCAAGGTTACGTAACCAAATTTCACGGGTGATATTGTATAGATCCGCACGAAGACCACGTGGAATTATGTTTATACCCCATAAACCAATTTCAACGTCAATAATTAATCAACCATGCCTTTTTAAAACTAAAAAAGAATAATATAAATCTCCTTGTTAGAGCTCAAAATACGCACTTATCTCAGACCACACGAGCAAGCTTAATATGACTTACTAATGAATGGAATATGCTAGCGTCCCGAACCTACCATCGCACGCTATACTCTTCAACACCTGGTGGGGAGAAGATGTGATGGGTTGTTATGGACATGTCATTGCTTCTGTTAAGCACAATAGAAATCACTTAACCAACGTGAAAGAAGTTCTGTCTAAACAATATTTGTATCTCAAAATTCAGGACACGCACAAATATTGTATATTATATGTTTTTCCAGGGCACGAAACCCACGACTTAACGGGATTATTTATGATGCAAAAAAATGGTATACCAATTTTAAGACGTCAATCAAAAAGATATTTCAATTTTATCAACAACGACAGATATTCCTACGCGAGCTGAGTTTATTCCTATGTAAAGAATTAAGCGTATAATCGACTGAGAGTGGTAAAAGTTCTGTTTTGTTTACAAAGACGTAATTAGGGATTTTTTTACATTTAATTTAACTATTCAAATATATATATACGTCGTAACCAAATGATTTCATCACGTAAGTGGATATTGTTATATAGTTTACACACGAAATCCACGTGGGAATTATGATTTTTAACCATAAAACCAATTTTACAAACGTCAAAAAGTATTCATAACCTTCATGAAAGATAATTCCCGGGCTACGATTTTGGTAGAGAGAATATGTTATTGCTCTAACTGTCCGAGATATGGCGCGTGGATAGTGCGTTTAATTGAGAAGATAAAAGGCGTAATCACGTGATTAAGGTTTCTTTTTGTAAACACAAAATCTCACGTAAATTAAGTTTCATACCAGTCCAGTTTGGTGATAGATTGGTCCTTAATTTAAGATTATTTTTTTCTGTGCCCGTTTATCTTTCAATTTTTTATCACGCAGTGGCCTAACCCCATGGTAGATTTCATTTATATGCTCCAAAGGAATGCGGAGTAAGGTGCGGCGGTACGAACGGCCGCCGGAAAAAGTAAACCAATTAAACGTCAAAAAAGGGCCTTATCAGAGATATAAAAAAATCACATTTCATTAAATGAACAATATCGATGCGTAAATATTTTACTATGGATCAATTGTAGCATATACTAAGGGTGAACGTTAGAATTCGTTTTGTGTTAAATAAAGGCGGATTTCCCGGCCACCCGAAACCCGTACGGAGTCACAAAGTCGAAAAGAAAGGCGCGCGAGGATTAGATCCTTACCCCTCCGCCCCGTTCAATTCTCGGTCGGTGGAGAAGAAACCTCGATATCTAAACCGTCCAAAACAGGGGATAGAATAGATGCAAATATATCAATGAAGTCTCGCGTAAGGTTTAGTATAATACCTACATGGCAGCCCATTGATTAGAGTCCCATATACTTGACGTGAAGAGTTAAAGAGATTTCCTTTTGTGTATAGTTTCTGCCCACAACCCGTAATAACTACGTAGGAGATTATGCGTTTTCACTTTAGGGGTCAGAGTAAACCCAATATGCGTATATAGAGCGTCCTGTGCAGAAATGTCAATCAAAATTTCATATGATAAATGATATCTCGGCGTTGTAAGGTTACATACTATGAGAGAATCTGTCAATTAGTGGTAAGGGGTTCATCTCGTGCCGTTCCTATATACGTTGGCGTGCACCAGGGTGAAAGATTCTGTTTGTAAAATACCAAAAACCCACGGTAATCGATTAGTTTCAACGTCATCATATACCCCACCCGTAAACCTCACCGCCCAATACTGTCGACCTTAATAGCTCTCACGCGTATTTGCCCCGGAATCGTCAAACTACCATGTATATCACGGACCATTTGGGACTAATGCGTCTGCACACCGATTCTAAACACCAAATGTGTTTCTGCGAACATTGGTTTGCTCGTCCTTCAAACATTCGTGCCCGCATATAAAAGCTATAAACGTAATTCAAAATTCATATCGCTACATTCTTTCTGTCTTCTCGGAAGTTTATTCCCTAGGCCATACTCCAGTGTAGTGCCGGTGTCGACCTATAGTCTGCTGTGTGTAGTTAAAGATTCCTTGTTTTCGTAATACAAAAAACTACATCGAATAATTAAGCTTTCGCAATGTTATGTAACCCGAAACTTCCCCCAACACTCGATAATTATTAGTATATGAGTCCGCACAAAAACCTATATATCGATATTTGTGAAATTATTAGTGTTTATAATCAATTAAATTACTATATTTTATACTCGTTCATAATAGTTAATATAGATAAGGATTATTTATTTATATATTCAATTATTATTTTTATCGTATAATAAAATATATTATCTTAATATTAGTTTGTTATATTGTATTTATTTGGAATATTCTAGTTTAATGTTTCCTGAGTATAGCTCGAGAGAAGAAGAGAAAGTTTACAAAGGTGGTGTTTTTTAGTATTTTCTCTTATATTGCCCGATTAACTAGCATCATATCACATGTTTACGTTAAGTTTTATTTTTTATCGTCTCAAAAGGTACAATAATTCTATTAGTACATTCGAAAAAAGAGTATCGAAATTATAATAAACTGATATCTCCACGTTGGTTTTACCTTATGAATCAATAAGCGTTAATAATGATAATAAAATTCTCCCACTAACTCACATGGATATTTAGAATGGCCACCCAGTCTCCTGAGAATGAAAAAATTGAAACAATATATATATACTGTATATATATATATATTCAATTAGGATATTTGGTTATCTGTCATGTTCATAGATAATCTTTTTTAGTGTTTTTTCCTATGTGATATAAAACAATTAACGGATAGGATGACTGCTACTTTTTTATATCAATCATACTAAATACATTGCAAAAATTAATATTATAAGTTATTAAGTAATAATATTAAATCAATGTTTATTTTATATAAACAATAAAATTTTTATAGGAACATATTACTAGTACGGCTTCATGAAAAAATAGTGTTGATGTATTAATATTTTCCCTAATATAAATCGCGCAAAAGATACACATTGCTGCGCGAAAGAAACACTTTCTTATTAGTACAACAAAAGATAAGCGTGGTTTACACAGCATAGAGTTCAGGCAGGACGTAAATTCTTCTACTGCGGGTGATGCCTCTATGATCGAGACACTGCTTAGGTACTCGGTCTCGATTTGATAAGTAAGAGACAAATAGGTTGAGATATCGTTAGAAATGTTTCTGACAAATCCACTTTTGCGTTTTTTCTTTTCGTTTCTACTCCCAATGCGGAGCGAGGTTATAGGTTTCCGATTGGTAGAGGACTAAGTTTCGCGCCAAGGAAGAGTTTATAATGCGTATCTATAATATTCCCGCTCGCGCTTCGTCATGTCGAGGATCTCTGACCTGCGTCGATATTGTAATATTCTCGACACTCATCCCCCACTGTATTTTCGACGCCCATCGAGTTTTTTATTCCGCTGCTTCTTTTTAGCTTTGCTGGCGGTATGGTACTTCTGCCAAGATCGAACTTGGGCGTGCTCAAAGAAGAATCTCTTTCGTCCGATTGGAGTGCCGTCGAATACAGTTTGCGATGAATGGCGCGTATGAGGAGTCTTGAGATCGTGACCGTGGCCTAAATATCCCCACTGCAGGCGTGTATTATGAAGCGCCTTCTCGTGTCCATTCTTTTCTCTTTCATTAGACAATGTTGGAGAGAGGCGTCCAGCTTTCTTTATTAACTCGAAAATCGAATGGGGATGAACGAGAGGCCCAAACCCTTCCGAAGCTCTTTCGATTTCGTATTCCCTTCTTTTGTCAAGGTTTGAAGCGATGTGCTCCGAGGTTGGGAGATCAGTGGGGTATAAATTGTCAATAGAGCTGGCGGCGTGGGCATGATATTTATTTGAATTTCTCCCCCAAATATTATCTTCGATCCTTTTTTTTAATTAACGTTGATGACGAAAAGGTATTGGGATCTCCGTTGTCATCTCAGACTAATCGCGACGGTGGTTGAACGACGGAACCAAGAATCCTTCCGAAGCTGTTGGGCTGGTATTATCCTCTCCCCAAGTAGGATGGTAAGATCTACGGTTGCTGCTTGTTGAGATGTAGGAGGATCCGGTCGTCCCGAATTGCTATCGAGGTTTCCTGGTCCGATGGAGAATTATTTTCAATTCCTTCTTTTTATTCAATATATTTAGCTTGTATAAAGGTGCGTCCTTGGGTCATTTAGACGTATAGCTTTTATCTTTTTTTATCTCAAAACGTAGTAAAAGCGTGTAATGCTCCATGTGCTTTAGTTTTTGGTGCAAAAATTAATTTAAAATCGGTGATAGTTTTACTACACGCTTCAGGGTAGTTTAATGGGGGTTTAAGTTTACTTTTTCTTTCTTTAATGCCCTTTCTTTTAGTTTAGATATGTTTTTGAAAGCGGCATTGCCGTAGTCTTTCATTATTACCTCGAGCTCGATATCTTAAATTTCTTAAACCCTTTATTAACTACTAGAATAGAAGGTCCGATTGTAGGAGTGATTGTATATAACTTCGAATCGAAGCAACCTTTTTTTATTCGGCGTAGTGGTGTGCGTTGAACGTTTTGATAATTTGAATTCAAGATTATTAAAAATGATATATATATTCCTTAATGTAATATTTTGGCTGAAAAAAATTCCACATAATCGTACAATATTACCCCCACTCACATCGATATATGACGTCAATATATATATTCTCCTTTTGTAGAGTGGATAGCTCTACAAAATTTTATAATATTGTCAACATCATAGAAACCAACGAAATGTAAACTAATTTATTTTCGTAATTAAAGCATGCTTTACCTACTTCTTGTATGCTGATTACGTTTTAGTATAGTAACTTAATTTTTCAGAACGTTTGTTTAACTCAGTGTCGTTTTATCCCAAATCATATCTGCCAATTGTAACTAGGACGTCGATTGGCCAGCAGAAACCTCGCATAAAGAACACTCGTTACTATTTAGCTATAGCATAGCCCTATTTCTTTTAAAAAAAGTAGGTTGAAACAGGAAATTAAAAAAGCTTCATTGAATGTTTTTTATTATAAAAATAGAAATGTAAATTTAAAATAAAATTTTATTTATAATTAAAAAGATTAATAAAAATTACATAATTTGGTCGCGAACATCCCTTCTTCCGACGAGAAACTATTTCTTGCGAGTCGGCTTCAATTGTTTTTTTAATTTTTTTCTCATTTCCGTAATTAGAGATTTGATGTGCGATTTTATGGTGCTTTTTATTCTATTGATCACGACTCCATTAGGAAATCCTAGTACATGTGAATAAAATTTTATAGTACTTGGGGTTATGTGTTTCCTTACACACCCCGCTGAGATTTTGTCATTTTTCCTTTCGATCTCGTTCTTAAAAATCATGAAGAAAAAGTTCCTCTCTCCATTGCTGAATAGTTTCTTCTTTTCCAGTGGTTCTTTGTTTCTCAAATCCATCAAAGCTTTGGTCTGAGAGTCCGCTTCAATAAGAACGAAATCATTCATCTCCTCAACGTTCATCCTCATTTTTTTTTTGGAACTGATGGGTTGTTCACTATTCTCTATAAAAAGTAATAAATCCATTAGTGAATATTAAAAAAAATCATATAATGTTTTTATATAAAATATTTTACGGAAATATTTATTTTACCTCTTAATTCTGTATTCATTTCTTGTTCGTCATCGTCATCGTCATCGTCATCGTCGTCGTCATCGCCACCGGATTCGAGAAAGTGCACATGATGATAAAAATCGTGTATTCCGCTCGCAGAAGAAGAAACATGGGGGTGTGGAGTAGAGTGCGTCGAGAGGTTTGAAAGTAAGTTTTGCGTGGGTATTTCTCTGCTCAATAGAGTGATAATCGCTTCTTTGTCGTTCATATCTAACAGAGGAAGAAAAGCAATCCCTATATATACTATATTTATATATATTATATTAATAGAATATAGTATAGTATATTATATATATATATATAATTATATACCTATATATATATTATTGTATGATATATTATTATAATTTATTTATTTATTGATTATTTATTTTATTTATTTGTTATATTTATTTATTTATTTTATTTATTTTATTTATTTATTTATTTATTTATTTATTTATTTATTTATTTATGTCTTATCTCTTCATATTAATTTTTAAAGAAATCCGTTTTAACTCAATTGCGGAAAGCGGAAATCGATAAAACATCATAGAAAATTTATAATATAATTCACAAAGAATTTTTGTATTATATATATATATATTGAGGATATATTATAATTTATATATATAATATTAGTGTATAGTATATGTGTTGATAGAGTAGTAATATATTATATTTAAATAATTGGATAGGCATATTTTGTTGTCAGTATAATATTGATTATATATATATATATATATTATATTATAATATACTATATATATATATCGGTGAAAATAAAGGAACAAAATACTCGTCGTTATCTTTACCTCTATTATCTTCCCCGATATTTTGCATGACCACATTATCGTAGTAAGAGAGAGAGGGGTGGCAGGAAATTGATTCACTCGATTCGTCGGGTGTTTTCTCGAGTTGATGACCCCGCTGTTCTTCATTTTCAGAGTCTCCGCTTTGTTTCCGTTTTTGCTTCCGTTCACTTCTGGGTATTTCCTTTTGCGGTGTTTGATTTTTTTCAACTAATGTTTTTCTTAGAATAGCTTGTTTGATTTTCGAACGATTACCAGAACTCGGGGGAATATCTGGTGATGTAAATTCAACTCTTTCTTGTTCTTTATCTTCCTCCTTTTCAACACCCTCTGCATCGCGTCCCTCTCGTACTTCGTGAACGGATGACTCATCGGAAGATTCGTCGAGTTTTTCACCAGGTGCTTTATCGGCCTCCTCCTCCTCCTCCTCCTCCCGTTCGGGTGACTCGTCTGGAGCTTTACCAGCCTCCTCTTCGGAAGACTCGTCCTGCGCATTATCTGGCTCTTTATCGATTTCGTATCTGGATGAAATTTCGTCGGGGAAAAAAATGAGTGGATGCTTTAGCTGGTGCGTCAACGTGAACTTCGACGAGCGGCGGACTATCGGGTGACTTTTCACGACGCGCGGGAGAATCATCATCGGGCTCCTTTTCGTCTTCCCACTGCAGTTTTCCTCCCGTTTCGCTCTCTTCTCCACCATCTATTTTAAAGTTGTTAGAAAAATGTAGTAGAAGACTTCCTTTTTTGGTTTCTAGATACGCGTTGGCCAGGGTTACGGTGCTTATGGTAGCGTTGTAATATTTCTCCGCCGTATTTTCATGATGATACATTAATCGGGCGACGTTTTTCCGAAGCTTCGGTTGATGAACCGCCGTTTCTGTAGTCGTGCCTTTTCTGTTGAACGTGGTGGTAAATTGCTTCTGCAAATCGCACATCGTCGTTAATTTTTTCATGGCGTTGCCTAGCGCTTGAGTCGTGAAAGGGCCCCCCTGATAATTTAAAAACAACATTTTCTGAGGATCGAAATTATCCGCTCTTTTTGGCGTCCTCGTGGATTCTTCTAATTCGTCGTTTCCCTCTTCAGACGCGTTCTCGGTGGCCGCCATTTCTCGCCTCGCCTCCAGAAACGTCGGTCTCACGTAGGTCACGTAAGCGTCCAGGGCGATTTTCAATGTGTGAGTTAACATGATTGTTGCGTCCCCGTACATATTTTGAGTTTTGTGTTTCTCGCAGTTTAAGATGTAAAGATTTTTGAGTTCGTCCTGATTCGAAGAACCGGCCTGCGAGGCTTTCACATCCGGCGCCCACGATTTCGCTACAGTGGGTTTGTATTTTTGTTATATATGTTGGCGGTCACATCCTCCATCGATCAGATTGCATATGATGCGGACTCCCGAGAGAAAAGCGGCCTGAATGGGTAAAAAATTACGATTGTTTCTTTTATGCTGTGATGTGTGATCGATGCTTTGGAGGCCTTAATTCATCCGCCCCGTTGAACGAGATCTTCAAATGGTCTGCGGCGTGTGTGACAAATTATGTTTGTGGCTGCTTAACGGTACTCTATATTTCAACGTCCTGAGTGATTGTTCAGCTCCATCATCGTCTCTCTCATATAGCTTTTTCAAATCTACGATTTTGTCATGGTGCATGGCTGTCGACGAAAGCGTGGCGTGTCTTTTTTTCTCGACGCTCCGATATGAGTAGCGTAAATTATTTCTGACCGGGCTCGTACGTCGTTCATATCCCATACAGATCGTGATATTGAAGATTATATGTCACCCGCTTTTCTTTCGTGGGGCAAAATGGTGAGTATGGTTGAGAGTTAACCGCAGTGCGAAAATACATCCGTTGATATTTTTTTCCGACTTTTGAAACCGCTCCAGCAAGACCTTTTCGTATAACGGCGTGTTTTTCTTTAAAAAGGACTTATATTTTGTTATCAAATTAGTTTCTATTTTCTGGTGGTGTTCTACCCACGAGGACGATATTTTGCTTTTACTTTTTTCGATTTCAGATTCATTCCCGTCACCATCGTTGTCGCCATCATTTTTACTTTTTGATTTGTTTTGTCCCCCAATTACGGTCGGGCTAGAGTTTTTAAGCTCTCTTCGCTCTGAACGATTTAGATTGTTATGGTTTTTTCTCACGTGATTGTTCATGTGGGCAAAAATTTTATTGCATATTAAGCACAAAGCCCCCACATCATTTTTATTCGATGTGTAAAAGGATACTTGCTGTTCGCATTTAATTAGTAGATCCTTCGTCGTTTTGCTAATTTTATCATGGTTTTTCGATTTCAAATGGTCGTTAAGAGATCGGTGAATGACCTATAAAAAAATAAAAAAATTATTAAATACGAGTTGGTTACCGATAGGAAACAATATGAACTAGTTTTGCGCTATCTTTCAACCCACCTTAGAGCAAAAATAACACTTAATTCCCCTGTTTTTGAACGACGTGTTTTCTTCTTTTTCGGAGAATGCTCTCCCCCCATCTTCCTCCTCCGATGGTGTGCTCGTAGTATTGTAGGTTTCTTCTATTGTAGATTCCGTCGTAGATGTTGAACTATAAATAACTTATCCCGCCTTTTATTTTTTCTAAACGAAATAAATATGAATTAAGTATATAAATACGTATGAATATATATATATAATATATATATATTATATATATATATATTAGTATATATATATATATAATAATAAATATATATATATATATATATATATATATTAGTATAATTATAAAGTTATTATATATATATATATTTATAACTCATCAGATATATAAATAATCTTATATACCTTATATATAGTTAAAAAAATTATCATGTGTGGCCCAATCTGAAATTGTGATGTTAAATAAAATTTTTGAACTCTAATTAGCAATTTTATATCGTTTGAAATGTATATTATAGCCAAATTAAATGTACCAAAAAAATTATAATACTAAGAATATATTTTATAAATCAAACTACCGCGTATGACTGTCTTTTATGGAGTGTATCATATCTAGTAATATTGTCTTTGATGTATGGATTATCTTTTCCACGATTCATATTGCGTGCTTGATTTAACAACGTTTCATAATCTTTTTTTAATATTTGTACGTATTGGTTTCTTCTATTCATTTGTTCCGATAATCGTGACGTTCTCGTAATGAAAATATGCGAATTCACTCACTGGTGCTATATGCGAAGGATAATTTTGATCAGATTAGAATGACTTTGAGACATATGGAGATAGTGAATATCGATACTCTTATCACTCTTCCTCCTGTGAGATTTCATATCCTCAAAAATCGAGCAGTGAGTTTGCTTCTCTTTTACGCTCAAATGTTTAAACTGTCTCCTAAATTTTTTTATTATCCTTATCCTATAGTGAAGACAAGAAGCGACTATCTGTTTATACGATTTCATTTTTCAGTGTAATCGATAAATTTAAAGCAATGAGTAAAAGAACAATAAATAAATAAAAAAGTATAAATAAGTTTTTATTATCATCTATAACATCCTATTTTTAAATTTAGTCCTAAAAACTTCCTATTTGGAAAAATATTTAAAGCGCAGATCTTTGAGGAGAGGATGTAGACGTCATCAATCTACACTATAATTAGATGTTATACGGAGCTTATTATTTTGTGCTAAAATAAATTCAAAACGTTACAAATGAATGTGAATTTTGTATCGACAAAAATTTAAATCTAAACACAAATTAGTAAAAATATTAAATGTTTCTTGGATTTACTGTGTTGATTATATATATATCTCTCTGAGAATTTGTAGATTGTGTTTTGTGTTTTTTTTGGGTTTTTAGGTTGTGGTTATATTCGAATATTTGGGTTATGATCAGAGTCAACCATTAAATTTTTATTATCACTACAAAAATTATTATTGTTATATTTCTCTCATATGAATCGACGTATGAAATAGTTCCCATTGATCCGAGTAGATGAGAAGTCTTCATGGCTATGAGTCAAAAATATAATTATATCTTTTTCAATAAATTTTAACATACTGTTATTAGGCATGGAGTTTGTGTTTTTTATAGTCGGGTTAAAAATTAGTGTCGTGAAATATTATCGAAATAAGTCTAATATAGGATAATGTTTTATAAGTTAAAATCAATTTAAACTGTTCTCTGATATTATCTTGTAGTGTATTTGTAAGTAATTGGGAGAAAGGTTATTTTTTGCCAGAGAATTAGTCGCTAAATTCGATGTGAATAATTCTGTATCGTACAATTTTTCAGTGATCCTAATATTCATTCACCTGTAGAATACATTAATATATAATAATATCAAAAGATAATGTGCTTTTAGAAGAAGAAATGTTAAACATTGTAAGTGAAAACTTTAGTGGTTTGTATATGAACTTTAATTACACAAAATAAATCAATGTAGATGTCATCATTATTTATTTTCGTTGATTGATTATTTATGGATGGGAAATACGATCCCTTTTATATTTATTATTTGTTATGTAATAGTCTGATTGTTCTGAGTGTTTTGTATAGTTATCTAGACTAAACAACTCTATTTCGAGTCAGTTTTATTTATTCTACTAGGTCGATTTAGATATTTTTATTTCTGCAGGTATTGATTTTCCATAATAGCTAATTTTTTATATCTTGTAATATAACTAAACCCTTACGTATATATGGTAGATATAATATAAACTTTTAATTTTTGATATATATAAATGTTAAATTTAGACTTTATCCCTCTCAAAGGAAACAATGGATAAAAAATATCTCTTCATCAAAATTTAAGACTATTTCCGTTCGATTTTAAAAACCAACAAATATATTTTCTCATACGGCAAATTAACGGTCTCTCCAGGAATGATTTCAAAATTTACAAACATTACGTTTGAAGGCCTAAACATATTTATTAATAGCTCTCGATCATGGCGCATCTAGAACTTATCTATAGTCAATCATATTATTGATGTAAGAAAATGAGGAATTGGAATTTCCTCTATTAAATATGCAATAATATCATAAAGATATAGAGCCAACACACACTGCTGGATTTTAATATATCTTTATACCTTAAATTACCATATACTGCCTATAAAAAATTAAAAAATAATATTGTTTCTCAAGGAAACTAGGGTTATATTTTCATTACAATAAATGAACTTTTTATGCAACGCTTTGTACTTTACGTAATTCATTCCTTTACGGCTTAACCTTACCTTTGATGGAATTATATTTATTTATAAAACCATCAAGAGAAACTTAAGAAAATCATGGGAATTAGCCCAGAACAAAAATTTCATCACGGTGGGAGTATGATATCAAAAATAATGCATATTTTTGGCTTGAAATAAACTAACGCTTACGTAATTTTTGAAGTCATATTAAAATTTAGTTGGTTATATTATATATATATTATATATATATATATATTATAATTATAGTGTAGTATATATATATAATATAATATATATATATATAATATATATAGTGTATATTATATTGTATGTTGTAGTGGTAGGTTTAGTGCTAGTATAGTGATATACTATCTAATATTTTCAAGCGATTTTATAAGATTGTGATGACTATTGTTAGGAAAATACACATGTAATTAATTGTTATATTGTTTATGTTTTTCTCAAGTTGAAGATTTCCCATATGTGTAAGTTTAACTTTAGCATCGGAAATCTCAAAGTAAGGGATTTAAGATTTAGTACTGATAATTAAAATTCTTCTAGAAATGAATAGAAGTTACTTGTAGAAAGCGAAAAAAATAGGGCAACGAATACCACTTAACTGAAAAGTTTAAAAAAAATTCAAACTTCGTATTCGTTTAGTTAGTTGAAATATCTCATTTTTCTCAACTTACTCACCACATAAAATGTATATCAATCTGTAAAAGTAAACTTCAAACGAAAAAATATACTTACCAACATCTCTTTAAACAAACATTCTCCTACGCATTAACAATTATTTTCGATTGGTATTGTATTTTTATAGCTAATAGTTAATGTTACAGAAATTCTCAAAAGATCACTTTTCCTACACATAATTTCATTGGAAACATACCTTACCAAATTATATACAGTTATATTTATATACTTATTTCGTTGGTAATGAAAACTCATGCAAATTATTCACAGGCGAAATTTCTTACGTATATGATTTCCAAATATCATATTTTTCTTGAAATAAACTATTCCTTACGTAATTTTGAGATTAAATTTAGTTGTTGAATATAATATATAATTATATATTAATATATATATATATATATATATTAATATATTATATATATATAGATATATATATATATTATATATTAAACAATTGCGATACTGAAAAGTTCATCGGGTTAGAAGAAAATCGATTCAACTTTACTAGTCGCAATTTAATTCTATTCACTAGATTTAAATCGGAAATGACGAACTGAAAATAATTGTTCGAAGGAGCCGGAAAGTCGATCCACCTGTTCAGTTCGCAATTTAAGGGCTCATTCACTATTGCGCAATTTGACGATTCCTTATCAGTTCGCAGTTTAAGGCTCATTCACTAATTTAAATCGAAATGCAACTGAAAAAGTTTTTGTGAGGAGATGAAAATCGACACCTTTTCCTTCGCAATTTTTAAGGCTCATTCACGTAATTTCGCAATTTAGGCTCATTCACTAATTTCGCCAGTTAAGGCTCATTTCACTATTTCGCAATTTAAGGCTCATTCACTAATTTCGCAATTAAGCTCATTCACAATATAAATCGAAATGCGAACTGAAAAAGTTTTCTGACGAGAGGAAAATCGAATCCACCTTGTTCAATTCGCAATTTAGGCGCATTCACTAATTTTCGCATTTTAAGGCTCATCTCACGTAAATTTCGCAATTTAAGGCTCATTCACTAATTTCGCAATTTAATTCCCATTCACTAATTTAAATCGAAATGCGAACTGAAAAAGTTCTTTGACGAGAGGAAATCGATCACCTTTTCAGTTTGCATTTTAAGGCTCATTCACTAATTTCGCACTTTAAGGCTCATTCCGCAATTTAATTGTCATTCACTAATTTCGCAGATTAAGGCTCATCACTAATTTACGACAATTTAAGGCTCACTTCACTAATTTCGCAAATTTAAGGCTCATTCACTAATTTTGCAATTTAAAGCTCATTCACTAATTTCGCAATTTAAGGCTCATTCACTTAATTTAAATCGAAATGCAAACTGAAAAAGTTTTTTGGGAGGAAAATCGTATGTTGTCACCTTATTTCTTAACATTTCGAGGAGAGGAAAATCGATTCCTTATCAGTTCGCAGTTTAAGGCTCATTCACTAATTATCGTCATTTAAGGACTCATTCACTAATTTAAATTAGAATGCTGATACTGGAAAAGATTTATCAGGAGACGGAAGATCGATCCACCTCTTTCAGTTTCGCAATTCTGGGCTCATTCACTATTTCACAATTTAAGGTCTCAATTTCACTAATTCTGCAAAATTTAAGGCTCATTCACTAACTTTAAATCGAAATTTCGAACTGAAAAAGTTTTCCGAGGAGAGGAAAATTGATCCACCTCTTCAAATTTCGCAATTTAAGGCTTATTCACTAATGTTTGCGTCTAATATCAAAGGCTCATTCACTTAATTTCGCCAAACTAAGGCTCTCATTCTGCTATCATTCATCGAATGCGAACGAAAAGTATTTTCCAGGTTAGATAGGGAAAAATCGATCCACCTTTCAATTAGCAATTTAAGGCTCTAAATTCCTATTTTCGCAATTATAAGGTCATTCAACTTATGTCTTAAGCAGATTTTCAGGTATAAAGCTGCCATCATGTTAACGTATTCGAGTTGCGTGCACCTAATCATTTTGCAAAATTGAGAATATTGAAAGGAAGGTGGCATATTATGAGTAAAATTACAATTAATTACTATGAAAATTCGAATTTGATTGATAGCTTTATTAGTAGAGATTAATTTTCAGCATAATATGCTGTCAACGCCTTAAGAATAACCTCACTAAATTTTTTATTAAAATCGTTTGCTGAATCGTTATTATCTTCCCCTTTCCTTGACGATGAGGATAAAAAAGGAAACAGCTATTAGCAGAAATTATAAATGCGACTAACGGTAATTTTAAAGATAAGCCTGAAATGCTACTTTTGAAAACACACACGGAGAAGATTTTCGAAGATAAACTATCTTCGTACAAAAAACCCCATCGCCGAGAAACGATCAGGTTTTTCAACGGGGGTGTAAAAAATTTCGACATCAGTCAAGAGAAATTAAAAATAATTGAAAAAATGCCCTTTTATTTTTGAAAAAAGCCAAAGTATTTACATTTCACACGTTGTTTATATCATACGTAAATTTTTTTTTATATTATATAAAAGGATATCGATTACCTTTCTTTCCCGTAAATATTTTGAACTTTGAAAGATTTACGGAAAAGATTTTCGAAGATGAACTAGCTTCGTACAAAAACCCACATCGCCGAGAAACGGAAACCACGCTCAACAAGGATTTTGCGACGCTACGCACGCTCGGCCGGAGGTGGCTTTGCCGCATCTATACAAAGGTATCGATTTCACCTCGGTGTCGGTTCTAACGATCAACTTTGGGTCTATAATACCGTCAGACCGTTTCATTCACAGAAGTTTATTTATAGAATACGAGGTTTCGAATAAACGAATCCCACCCTCCCTTCAGAAGGCGCGTTATGACCACCAATATTTTTCCATTGTCTGTCGCGATGAATATGACGTCAACGAAGGCGGCCGGGTGCACTGGCACTCGGGAATCGACGGTAAGCTTTGCGAATTAATACTCGAACGAGGCCTTCATAATCAACGGCCTTCCGTCGAATGGCGAGACGAGACTATTCATTAGAGGATGAGCGCGAATAAAATTGATATTTATTTCGCTACGCGACAGTAAACTATACTGTCGCAATTCATGAATTTGATAGCCGTTTCACGAAAAAAGAAGAAAAGGTAGTCCCCGTATTGGAATGAGTGGACGAAATCGGCATTCTTGAGCTAAAGGTATTCACTCGAATTGGTTTTTAGGGGGTCTCTGAATATCATTTGGATCATTTCTTGAAAATCTCCAACGGTTCCCGAGTAGAGGGGGCCGCCCGCGAAAACGAAGGTCGAGTTATGTCTCGGGCTGAAAGGGTATCTACAAACGCCGGAAAAATCCTCGTACTCAACGAATATTCTCTGCAAGCCGGGTTATGGGCATTGGTGCCACAAACCAAAAACCCTCCCTCATGTGTTTTCGCGAACAGTCGAAAGTAATTATGACATTCGGTTTCAGTTTTGCCTTTGTCAAAGCACAAGTCGCTATCCGATTTCTTCGAAATCCATTCGATTGTTCCGTTTAAAAGTTCTGACGAATCGATGATGCTTACGTTGTAGACGTTGTTTCTCGCTCCGCTGAGAAGGAAGTCGTTCCCTTCCTTTTACAAAAGTTGAAAATAATCGACTTGATTTCGGCTGTTGCAGAAACTTTGCGATGCCAAATTTATATTTTCTTGTTTGAGAGCTATTATTAACCACGCGATTTGCATGGCTGTTGTATTCAATATATCCTTATTAGTGTCTGTGAGACAAAAGATGACGTATGAGTATAAATTTAACGATATAAAAAAATTCAAAGATTAAAAAGACGCCCTAGTTCCGGACAGGAAGATAATAAATTAACTAGGCCGTTATCAATTTACACGAATGGGGGAGACGAATATGCATAAATCGCGCATTTACGTGAACATTAAAATAACATTAAACTGCAATTGCTTTTATCGAGAGAGATAGAGGAGAAAATTATTAAACTCTCAATGATATAGATAGTAAACAGATGTATGTAAGATAAGATACTTAGATAGAGGTTAACTGAGCGATTTTTTCTGACCTGCGTATCATATTATCCAATTTCAACGGTCATAAAATTATTGACAGTGAAGGGGTATTCCTTCCCATCAAAAAATAATACTTAAATAATTAATTTTATAAACTTTTAAAATATATGCAGAGAAAAAATAAGTTTTGCTTTTGTGGGAATATTGGGAAATTAACTTGTATAAGATATAAGTTATTAATATCATCGATTAGAATATTTACAAGTAATAAATCATGAATGAATAATACTAGAGATAACCTTTGTAATGAAGGAATCTAAATACTATTATTATTATTTTATCTCGAGGCGACCGAAAAAATATAAAATTTCTAGCGGTTTCGTAGGTTGTTCACTAACTTTTATGAGGCCTTGATGCGGAACCTTAGGAAAAACTTAAGCTGATACCACACCAATATAACTGTACTCTATTCGAAGCTAACCCATTAATAATTATCAATATGTCTCGCTTAATAGACAGTTGTTAAGAAAATAATTTCAACGAGAAAAATTATTTAAGCATACCTCTCATACGTAATAATCATATATGATAACACATATTCTCGAAAAAAGATAAATTTTCAAGTATAATACGTTTCATCATTATATTACAAACACACGCTAACGCACTTATAATATATATATATATGAGAGAAGATGATATAAACGCGAGACTTTTTATATTACTGCCACGTAAAAACTAAAAACGGACAACGCGAAAAAAAATAAAAATATGACAAAATAAATTCAGAAATTTCTAAAAACTGACTAAACTATAATATCAGAGATACTAAGATTCGAATAAATACAAACAGACAAAAAAGTAGGAATCTAGGAGATGGAAATCTGAATTCAAAAGAAAAAAATTAATAATCTGGAGATAAAACACAGAATTAGTAAGACATTTTCTAATTGATTAGTTCTTTATGCACATAGGTTTTATATAGTTTACTATCGTTGTTATAACTAATAGAGTGATCGAAGATAATAATGTGTCTTACTTCTCAAACAAGGCATGATATTTTAATTCTAACCTAGATACGTTGTTATATGAAGAGGCACACGAACGCGCAGAAATGTATATAACCGATAATCATATTATTTCTGCTAAAAATGCGTAGATACTCTGTCCCAGTAAACTATGGGAATTCGTGAGACTTTATATCAGCTGTGCTCAGAACAGCTAATTTCACAAATATTAAGAGGAGAAGGTATTGTGGGTAGAACAGTATCTGGACTCAAAACTTTTTATAGTGAATGCAGAATACCACGAAGGGGAAAAATATATGAAATTTTGCAAAGACAATTTCGAAATATATTTAACTTTAGAAATAAATTTTCGAGGATGGGGAAAAGGAATGTACAAAATTGCGATAGTAGCAATAATATTTGGAATTCAGACACTCTGGCTCTCATCTAGAATATTGGTAACAATTAAATACGATTTAACAAATTTGTCTCATTCTATAAGTAACCATCGCAAGAATCGACGGGATGCAAAGACCGGGTAAATAATAATCACCATGATTAGAATTTACTCCTTTTTCTCAGCACGCCAACAACTTATCACTTAGAAATCTTAAAATTAAGATCATTATTTATAACATAGACGAATAACTTATAGCGACATCGACCACATCACTACCTCACAGAGATTAGATGAGATTACAACGATGATAAAGCGATTATTTCTAAATAAACTAAATTTCCGACCATGGACAGGGTAATATGTTCTTAGCGATCTACTATCTTCTACGGATGCGTGGGTGTTTTCCTAGAGAAAAACGAACTCAGTTTCAACTACGGGGAAAAATTACGACCAAGATCAGACTCATCAAACATATTGAAATGAAAGAAGCATGCATTTCTAGGACGAAGTATTTCTGCTTGACCCGTACTACATCTATATGAGACTGAATAAAATTACCCATTCTACTGCGTTTGAAACGTCACCAACCATGATCTAATTGTAAAATGCATAGATGAAATAGGAACAGTGACGTCCTGAGGAAAGATTGATAATAGAAAAATTAATTTAAAATATCTGTACTGAAAAAATCTTATACGCGACAGTGCTAACCAAATTGTTAATCTATAATAATATAGTTATCTCGTATGTTTATCGGTTTTTACACATGGCAAAGGATTATAAAAAAAGCTAACATTACAGCGATATCATCAATTTAATCTTGAAGAGTTATTTATTATTTATATCACTAATTATATACCTACGGAAAATCCAGCATCCACACGTTCATGGGGCTTCAACTTTATATAGATTGACTACATATCTAGTTGGATTCATCACAACAGAAATATAAATTCACACATCTATTGAATTATATATACTTATGTGTGACAACCTAGAAGCTAATTAACTTTGGACCGCTTACTCTAAAAATTTACACCTTCTAACCAAAATTACCATTTTTTAAAATTGATAGACCAATATATTTATTTGAAAAAACAAAAAAGAGGTTTAATTATTGAGATAGGTGGTAACATTGTATAACCAATTATTCTCTATTTTAATAAAACATAATTATTATCAAAAGAGTGTTCTCTATACAAGTTCACACGGTGGACGATGAGTAGGCAATGCTCTGATTTTTGTGAAATTTTTTTCTGAATCGCATTTTTTCACAGACCTGTGAAGTAATTCTATATTATAAGAAAGTGAGATACGAAACAATAAAGATGTAGGAGAGAAGAAAAGTGATAGATGTGAAAATTAATGATAATAAAAATATAAACGGCTAAGAGGCACAATTTCCACCCCTTAATAATCTCTTTACTTTAGAAAAAATAGAATCTACATTATTATCAGTTTTTATAAATCATATTTTGGGGACCTGGGCTCTAAAATCGGCAATGTACCATCCTCATTAATAGAAGATCAGAATCAGTGGATGTTTACCAAAATTTGAAATTTTTTCAAACAAGTAAAGAGAAAAATGCCATTTTTTATTGGAAATAATCGTTAACAAATTTTAAGGATATACATAGGATTTATTCGGTGAGCGCCGTGGACTAGAGGTGGGTTCGAAATATCCATACGTGAGTCGAAAAAAAATACTTAGTCAGCAAAAATGCTTTCACAAAAAAATTTAAGTCACAAAAAGATATTAGTATGCTTATTAATGTACTTAGTAACGGATTTTATAATTATCTTACTAATCTATAACCCGATTATAATATATATGATCTACTAATTTAATTATAGTGTTACATGCTACGTAATAAATATCATTACCTAAAATACAGATACAATGTCATAAGAGTTAAGAAAAATAAATTTATGTACCGAGCTAATTGTCATCAATTTTATTCTATCGATATTACGTTGAAATATAATTCTTCATCTAATTATTTGATTTAAATAAGAATCTCCGATGGAAATCGTTTAATATTAATACTTTATCTTTATTGTGTAGATGCCGAACTAGTAAATTTTTTAATTCAAAATAGACATATATTAGTTATGCCCATGTTATCTGGATAATTAATTGAAATTTAAAAGAATTATCCAAATCAAAAAGGTGATGTCTCGAGAAGCATTAGAAAATGTAAGTAATATTTGTTTTATTTTTTGAAAAGGAATTGAGTTCACAAATGGCGAAAATTCATAACACTACGAATCGAATAGTATATAATATAATATAATTTCATTGAAGAGTCATGCAACTTCAAAAATGTTAGAACGAGGCATGAATTTGATAGAAAATACTCGATTTTTCATTAATCATTTTTATAAGACTATATTTGTAAATTAAATTTATTTACATACTATTATAAACATAGTTGTATTAGTAATTTAGATACTTAAGGTATTCTAACTGTATTATATTTTAATAATTTTCTTTTGTTATTTCTATTTTACGAGTCGACTAGTAAAAGTTAATGTTTTGCCTTAAAACTATGCACTGAATTTGAAGTATATAATCTGTAACACATCCTATTATTAGATATACACAGGTGCTAATAAACCGAGATCGTTTATTTAATCGCTATAAATGATATTAATTAATAAGACTTATCCGAGAGTACGCGCCGCTGCACCATTCACTGCGGGGTAGGACCGTGATTTGAATACCACGTGTCGATTATTGTTGATGGTTGTATGTTTGTAGATTAAACTTCTACAGAAGAAGGCAGGGGTATGCATTTTGGGCTCCGAGTGATGATATGTTCCGTTGGCTATATATTCCCGTGATATATCCGAAATGACGCTGTTTCTGAAAGACTCAGTTTGGTTTTTCACCCAGATTATCTCGTCGATAAGAGTTAATGCAAATGCCACGGTGCAGGATAAACCAACGTCAGCAATAAGGGTTTTTTGTCAGAGCAGTCCTAATATACAGGCAAACAGAGCTACAGTGCTATAGAGATGAGACTTATTTTTGCACTAGAATCTAGAATTAGTCTGCAATAAGGTATTATGAAATTTTCAGCTCTCTAGGGTGTCGTATAATTGATAATCATACTTTGGGTCTCCACCGTGATATTGTTTTAAGACCGTTATTTTTAGAGCTACCTATAGTGTAAACAAGACTTGGGGGGCTTCGCGTAGCTGGCTTGTTCGACAGATTGAAATTGTGAACTGACGCGCCCTTCCGTCTTACTTAATACAGAAAAGGCAGCGTATTTTTAAATAACATACAACACTTTTCCAATTATGTATCTTTAGGTATCGCGAATAGAAATATTACGCCGTCACAGAAGGCGCACTCGGGTACACCGCATAATCGACGGATCGATTCACAGGTAAGTTTCTGTTAAAAGTTTCTACCTACGAAACGGTAAAATTCAAATATAATTATTACGATCTCTCTGTGTGAATAAAATTATGGCGAGACGAAACCATCCTAATAAGAGAACAAAAAGAGCGAATAAAATTCTGTAATATTTTTCATTGGAGGAAGATTATATTGGCTGATCATCACGCAGACGCCCTGGACGAGGCTCGGGAAACCGTCAATAAAGGAAACGTATTTTCCAGTTTTCGAAGTTTACGTAGATTTACTTTTTGCTTTCTATGAAGGACCGACGAAGATATCGAGAAATGTCTTACTCATCGAAAAAAAATTATACCGCCGACCTAACGTGGAAGAGTTTCGAGCGGTGTCGTAAAAATAGCGTATATATCGGCCCAATCATCGTAGCCGTCGCCCCGTGGACCGCCGTTAGCGTCACCGATTAATATACGTTCTGCATGACGGATTGTATTTCGTCGTAAGTAGAAAGGGTATTGTTACCGAGCGAATGAACTAATCTTGAGTCTACTTTTTCAAAACGTCGTCCAGGTTATAAAAACCTCTGGAAGCGTTGGCGAGCCGATTCCTCGTCGGACTTACATAACTCTTGCTACGCCGAGAGTAAACTTAATTTTGTACCGCTTAGTTTCATGTATTCGATAGCCCTTTTCACGAAAAAAGAAATATGTAGTATTCTCACGTATATCGAAGGAATGAACGTAATCTGGAAAAATTATAAGCTGATGAAGTAATTACTTATGAATCGGTTTATTTAGGGGCTCTGAATTTAATGGCGAGGGTTATACTCCTTTGAAAAATTCACACTGACTGTCCTCGAAGTAGAGGTGAACCGAGTCGCGAAAACGAAAGTCGAAGTTATGTATTCGGGCTTAGAAGGGGCAATATTACCGACGCCAGGAAGCGTTTCCACAGCATCGTGAGTTTCCCGTCTCCATCGTTACGAATATTTCTCTTGCAGGTCGGCTTATGGGCGTTGGTGCCACAAACGAAAAACCCTCCCTCGGGTGTTTTCGCGAACAGTCGAAAGTAATTATGACATTCAGTTTCGGGTTTGCCTTTCTCAAAGCAGTTGTACTTTGAACCATTTTCTATACGAAATCCATTCGATTCTATCTACCGTAAGAAGCTCTGACATATCGATTTGAAATGCTTATAATTGTTAGATGTAGTTTCTATCAAGCTCCGTAATGAGAAGGGATGTCCCATGTCCTCTTCGAGCAAAAGTTGAAATAATAGACCGTGAATTTATTTCCTTAGCTGCCGTGGTAAAACTTTGCGATGTACTTAGTCAACCGCATTGATACGACCAAATTTGAAGAGTTAGGCATCGTGTGAACCATTTTACAATAGACCTGCGCGGTTTTTGATACTTAATCGTACGTCGTAGGATAAAAAATGACAGGTGAGAGAAAACGGATATTAAAATATACGATTTTAAATCACGCCGAGTCACGACAAATTAGATCTTTAGCTTCTACGCCAATACCATGGGTCTGTGACGCCAAACGCGCCAGAAGTTTCATCCAATTTAATATTTGAAATCTAATAACTAAAGAGTTTCATAGCTGTGCTACATAATTTGAGAGCGGCTGTGGTTTATAAATTGATTGTTAGTAAGATGGATGTTAAGATAATTTAACTGTAAGAGCGCGTGAAAAGTTTTGGTGCGCTAGTAAGAAAGAATATGACTGGTAAGATAAACAAAAAAAAAAATAAACATATAAAGAATAAACAACTTGAGTGGTAAACTTAATATTATTACATATTATTTAATGTACATTTCATTATATTCTGGTATAGTCCCTAAACATCCCGAGCAAATCACTCCTTCTAGGGTGAGGATATGGTACACTAGCGCTAGAATTTCAATGAATTAGGATACTTAGTAATTTACAAGAGGCTTATGTATGTGATTTAGTATTCAATTGCATATCTATTAGTATGTTCCACCGTTCGCTTTTATCGTAATATAATACGTCGAGATTAATTATTACGGAATATATTAAGCTTATTCAGTGAGGTGTATTTGATGAATGAGTTTATATTATTTAGATGTCCGTTTCTCTTTAACACACTATTCGATCTTGTTAAGCTAAATTTTTTTCATTCTGATACTATTTATTCTAGAATAAATTAATTCGAGGCAGTGAATATATATTCTGATATTTATTAATATTATTCAATTGTCACTATTTATATCTGAGTGATTATTCAACCTATTTCGATCTGACTGAATTATTTTGAATTATAACTGATAATAGATAACGGGACGATGAGTTTACAAAATTTAAGTTACGTATATATTAGTCTTACCTCTTTACGTTTATAAAATAATTGGGATGTTTTGTACTGATTTTGCGTTTTTTCTCAATATATTACAATTATAATTATAGTTGTAATTATATTTATATTGGAGTATATCTTAAGCGGCTCTCTATTACGGTCATGTTTAGTCGAGATACTTTTACGATTCAAAGAGTAGATGAGTTCGGAACGGTATTTAGAAATAGAGCGCGCTTCCACTGAGTATCACGAATTTGCTGATATAAATAATTTTAAGGATACTGAGGTATGATATTCATAATATTTATATTGATTGAATTCTGATTGGATTGCAATAATAACAGTTTCGTAATAATTATATATATTCCATAATTAATTAATTATTCACTTTTAGAGATCTGAAATGTCAGTGTTTGAAATCAAATATAGATTGCCTCAACTAGTAGTGTACTTGTTAGGTATTATTTACATATATAGGTATGTAAATTCGTCTAACGGTATAAAGTGAATCTTATAGATTTATTATTGAATTATTTATGGACTTCTATTATCCTATACTACGGGAAAGACTATAATTTCTTGGTATTGTTCGACTGTTTCGGTTTATTATTGATATTCGAGAATGGAAATTGTCTGAAATATATAGAGAGTGACATTCAGGCACATCGTGCGAGTATACCATAACAAGTATTTATGCTTTTTATGTGAGTAATATTATATAGATCTCTGATGACGGTTTTGTGAAAGATGTGTTTTCAAACACACGGTAGTGTTTTCTTTAATATATTCAGATTTGTTCTGAGAGACGGTATGTAAATATAGAGAGACAGAGGTAGGCGAGAAGACCGGCGGCTTGGTGTCGCTGTTCGTAATATACGATATCGTGATCAACTGTACCACGGATTAGATCCATTTGTTCTGGACCGAATTTTGATATCTTACAAAATATATATATTAGTGGTGGTTGTCTTTTATAAATTTCCGAAAATACTAAATGGGGGTTTATTTTTAAAGCAGTTTTTAGGGAACGTTCGAGCATATATTAATTTGTTCCTTCATGTTATTTCTCGCCTTATCGTCAAATGTAACAAAAAAAATTCCAAAGAAATTATTTTTGTTATCAGTTCTTTAATCGTATATTTATGCGCGCGGCCTGTTCCTCGTTCGCTTTTGAGATATTTCTGAAATTATCATTGCTATTAGCGTTAGTTGTAAAAATTAGATGCGAAAATTTATGGCTTTGAGTAGTGCCTGCATCAAAGGTAAAATTCAAATACCCTTTATAACTAAGATCACGGAATTTAAAATTTAGATATATTCTAGATTTGAAGAGATGAATTTTTTTAGTTTTACAAGAGCGGAACCCGCGTTCATAAAAGTCGCCATTATCGAGGAAACTGCATCTCGCCGTTGGGGGTAAAAGCATCAGCCTAATTTCGAGAACGGGGAAAGATTTGCATAAAGGGCTATTTAATTTTGCTAAAAACGTATCCGCTTCACGTATGTGAAACATATTATAAAAATAACTATCGTGATTTCCCGCGATCGGAAAATCTACGCAAGAGAATTCTGTCTTATATTCGTTATTCGCGCATTGAACGCGTGTAATCGAGTAGGAAATTCGCAAAGCGAAAATAAAAGTAGGAAAGGAATAATGAATATCATTAAATTATTAATATTTAGTTGTATTGTATGTATGTATTAATAAAGGAGTTTTTTGAAAAAATGTATTTTATTCAATTAAAATTTTATAATTTTTAATTTTTATTTATTTAATTATTAAATTTCTCACACCAAAATTCTCAAAAAGCGGTTTAATAAACAAAAACATTTGTTTGATCGCACGCACGAATTCTTAGTTTTTATATAAAAAAAAATGCCTTTAAAACATTTAACAAATTTCAATTTTTTAAAATAATAAATTTTTTTTTATTTCTTATAGTTTATTCGTGCGAAACCACTATTTAAAGTTTTTTTTCTTTTGAGTCTCGACATATTCTGCCCGTTCATCATGGATTCTACGCGGCTTCTTTTTCAAAACACTAATAATTGGATAAAACTTTGCGTTATATATCAAAAGTACAAGTAAGGCAGTTCACACAATAATATACGTGGTGAGAAACTGAAAGAATATACTATTGAAGCGGAAATAATTTTAGCACGCTCATTCTAGCAAAAGCTTCCTTAATCGTTAGAAAAGAACCAATTTCGAGGCATATAACAAATAATAAATTAACCACTTAGGAAAAGACTTTACTACCGTTATTATTATATAACGGGGATATATGCCTAAGGAGTTTTATTATTTCTAGAAATCACAAAATTGACGCTACCCCACAACAAAATTTAATAATATGCAATACTATATACGTAATAAGTACTAAAAATTAGCAATAAAAATAGGGGCACCAGGGAAAGAGACATCGAATGTTTGAAGGAATCTTATGGAATATAGTCAGATTAATAATGATAAAATCCAATACGTTTTTATCTAGATGAGCATCTACTGACAGGGGTATGCACGCATCAATTCAAGATAACGAAATTTGGACGGAATTCCAGATAGTACTTATATAAACTGAAGATTTCTTATACATTTAAGAAATTTGTAATGGACTTGAAAGGATAATTCATCAGGGAAAGAGGGGGCTATAAAGTAAACTCTTTCTTTCACTGAAAGCGAACACCTCTTAGAACCTATGTAGATTAGGTTGATTGATTATGCTTGGATTCAATTCAAACTATAAAAAACGGTGGTGCTAGTGAGATTGTTGGTGAGGGTGAAGAAGAGAATGCTCATGAAAATAAATGTAAAAAAATTATTACTCAAAATATTGAAAATTTGCTAAGCTTTGAAAAGTGTTTGAGCGATATATCGAAATCGAAATATGTTCTTCGATTACTATCTTTACTATACTTTAACGCAATATTGTATATTTCCAACGAGAGCTTAAATGGGAAGGACAATCTAAGATTGTTTTCGGCAACCCCGACGAACTATTTGACCCTTAAATTATACATTTTCTTTCGAATATTCTATGTTTTTCCCACCACATTTATTTGTGAAGTACAAATGTTTAAATCGTACTTAATCGACCGTTTAAGCACGACAAACATCCACCGATTTCTTTTTGATTCTTGGTTCTTTAGAGAAATGAATCTTATTAATAAGAGAAAAAAAAAGAGACCATTCCCTTTAAATGCTGATACGAGTTTGTGTTTTAATGAATATTCGAACCCGACTCACCTTATTTCATGTTTCTCGATTCTGAAAGCCTTAAAACAGTCTTCTAATTCGATGGAAAACAACGAGATTGAGCTCTCTGTAGCTACTGGAGTTTCTACGTTGAATCGAGTATTCTGTAAGAGTAGAATGTAACTACGGATCAAGCAATCTCTTAATTTATATCGAAATTGCTGAATATGACCTCTTATACTTAATCTTTATTCTCTGAGTCTCGTTTTATAACGTCTCATTCCTATATGGGCGAAATATATTAGGGAAAGGAGTTTATATTATAGTATATGATTGTTTATTGGTGTATTGTTTTTTGAAGTTTCTATCGCCGAGAGACGAGTTCAGCCTCACTCAATCTGCGCTTGTCCGAACCGGGTTCATGAGGTTTGAGCCATTGCGGATTTAGTATTATCTTTATTCTCTTTTTTGGAATTGTGGGAATCAGACTCCAAATCGCAACATAAGTAATTTTCTCATATCCCATTATCAGTATTGAAAATTGTTAGCTATGTCTCTGCATAAGCGAGAATTTATTTCAAATAGAACTGTTGACCCAAATACAATTTATTGTATAGTTTTAAATCTCTTGCTCATTTGGTGTTAGGCTATTTCTACGGTATGCTTACTATCGTAGAATTTGTTTACGCTACAATATTTATTATATTATTATTATATCATAACTTATTAACAAATTGAATTACGAATAAATGTGAGATAAAATCTTAATTTTGAATGTATTTTTCCCCTTAATATATTAAACTATGGTTATGGTATTACTTAGAATTTATTCTAATAGATCAGATTTCTTGTTTGAGATAGCACAGTTTTATTTTTCACTGACGTATTAGCTCAACTTGGGCAAAACTTTTTTAGAAATTAAATAAAAACAAGATTTGTTTAGTGCAGGATAAATAGAATGTCAACTGTATAATGACCTTGCCTTGATAAAAAGAAAAATAGGATATAGAGTAAGACAAATCATATAATTGGGCAGGGGATTCCTTACTACCTTGTTTTAACTATTATTTACCCATAATTAAGACTTTTTAGTGGTTTTGGGCTTTTTGTTTCGACATGAATCTTTTTATGACCTTCTCTGGAACTAAAACTTAATGTGAACCACTCATATTTTAACGAGTTTTATAATATGTCTTGGGTATAGTTTGGGGCACCACCTTATATATGTCGAGAAACAGTATGCTGCCTAGAACCTGGCATTGAGTATGGTGCCGTTAGGAAATCCATAATGAATATATGTGACATAAGTAGGTATGTTTGCTGATATTTTTTCGGTAATATAAAATCATTATTCTGAAAGATGGAAGTTGGTTTGCTTGTAATGCACTTAATGGAAGGTACGGCTTGAAATCGGAAAAATATACTACTATTAAGAAAATGCATACGTTCTTTATCAGGACAAGACACCTGATCATACCACTTGACCAGAAAGTAGTTTTTGGTTTCATTATCTCCTCGTTGCCCTTTTATAATAATAAAAACAACAAATATATAATTAATTTAATATATATAACCTTCTACTGTTAGTATTAGTTCTCTTTTCTATTCTACTTTCTTTATATTATATTTTCTATACTAGCCCCTTATAGTAGCTATACCGTATATATATATATATTATATGCTATATTATATAAGTTGAACCTAGTAGTATATAAATATATATATAATTATAATAGCCAGGGAGATTCTGTATTTGACTGTAGCAGTTGACTGATTTTAGTGATATATATATATATACTATATATATATATAATATAATATCAATATATATTATATATTATATATATATATATATATACTAATATTATATTATATATAAAATTATATAAATATATATATATATTAGTATATAATTATAATAGTTATATATATATATATATATATATATATATATAATATATTACAACGTGGCAAAAAGATTTTTTTGCGGCAAAACATTTGAATGTCATTTTATAGGTAACTTGTTGCCCTGGTTCCGAATATGACCTCTCCGTTTTCCTAGGTTGGCTCTAGTTTTTGAGATACAGGGTGGTCAAAAAA
>JABUQX010046612.1:0-15000 GCA_015478945.1 Trachelipus rathkii
TAATTTCAGAATTCCATTCCATTCCATTCCACGAAAACAATCTTTCCTCTTTCCTCACTCCTTTTTGTGTGTAATAATAATATGTAATGTCTTGTGTCTGTGGGTAATATGTATGTGTGTGTAATAATAATATGTGTGTGTGTGTGTGTGTGTGTGTGTGTGTGTAATAATGTGTGTGTGTGTGTGTGTGTGTATGTGTGTGTGTAATGTGTGTGTGTGTGGATGTTGTGTGTGTGTGTGTGTGTGTGTGTGTGTGTGTGTGTGTGTGTGTGTGTGTAATGTGTGTGTAGTGTGTGTGTGTGTGTGTGTGTGTGTGTGTGTGTGTGTGTGTGGACAGGATTAGTCTTTCTATATATATATATATATATATATATATATATATATATATATATATATATATATATAGACTATATATATATATATATATACCCTTTCATATAAGTTTATATATATATATATATATATATATATATATATATATATATATATATATATATATATATATATATATATATATATATATATATATATATATATATATATATATATAGAGTGTTTTAAAATTATATTAAAAATATTTTTTGGTAACAGATAAGAAATGCAAAAATAAAGGTAAAAGTTCCTATAAAGGTATGACGTAATGTGCTTAGTTTTCCGTCTGGCTGTCTGTATGTGTTTTTTACTAAATATTTTGTATCTACGAAACCAAGTAAGTTACAAACTCTAAATTTAAAAATGGCGGACATTAAAAGTATTTGAGGAACGAATAACTCATTCGGAATAGGAGGTGTAAATAAACATATTATTATTGTATGAAAGGTTTAATTTTGTACAACATAAAGATACTGTTTCTAAAGCACCTACAAATGATATCAAAAGACTAAAGATGATGTTGAAAATGACCTACGCTGTTCCAAATGCACGTGTCCAGGCGTCTTCTTATCGATTGTCGGACCCGTTTCAATTCCGTTCATGATCTTGTCAATTCCGTTCATGATCCTTAATCGTAAGTCTTCAACGGTGTCGATTGGAGAAGAGTATACTAAGGTCTTTAAATGTCCGCAAAGGTAATAATCCAAAGAATTTAGGTCTGATGACCTTGCTGGCCACGGAACTGGGCCACCTCGACATATCCATTGATTTGGAAAGGTATCATTCAGGTGTTCACGAACTGCAGCACTAAAGTGTGCAGGAGCCCCATCATGCATAAACCACATGGTTTGGCACAACTGAAGAGGTACATCATTAAACAAGGTACGGAGCTCATGTTTCAAAAGGTTTAAGTAGATTATGCCATTAAGCCTGGGAGGAAGCTCGAACATCAGCACATGATCATGTAAAATCCTGCCCAAATGTTTACTGAAAACTGATGTTGTGAACGATTCTGTTTAATGGCATGAGAATTCTCGTCATCCCAAATGTGTTCGTTATGAACGTTAACGATAGCTGTTCTTGTAAAGTGAGCCTCGTCGGTAAATAAAACCTTCGTTAAAAAGTTTGGGTCAATACATTTGTTCAAGAACCATTAACAAATAACAACACGAGAAGCATAGTCACGTGGCAATAGAGTATGCACCTGATGGACGTGGTACGGGTGTAACTGTTGCTCGTGTAGTAACCTCCAAATACTAGATTGGTTCGAATTAAACTGTAGTGACAATTCTCGCGTGCTCTTTTCAGGATGCTCAGAAATTTCATTAAGAACTAATTCTTCTAAATCAACAGTCCTACTAGATCAGGGTCTGCCTGCATTAGTGTGCTCTTTGGACTGCAAATACCCTGTTTCAGACAGGTGTTGATGAATAGTGGCAAAAAAACCTTGCGCTTGGACAAATTCAGTTAGGATATTTATCTTTGTACAAACGTCTTTCTGCAGAACTATTGCAGCGTCCCATCCCATACATTAGATGCATGTCAGCTAGTTCGGAGTATGAATACACGTGGTAATTACGTTCTATACTCAATAACGAAAGAAACACGAAAGAGACACACACAGTCAATGACTTACATTGTAATGCGTAACACAAAGAGACAGCGTATTTATTGTATATAGTAGTTGGTTGTTTTGGCACCAATGTGCTGAAATGTTTAATGGAAGGAGTAGCTGTTTGTGGAAGAGTTGTTATTATTTAAATGAGATGTTTCCAATTACTAAAATTTACATTCTCCCTTATTAATAGTCAAAATTTATTAAATGTTATACCATTTGATTCTGCGTACAACAATAGGTGTTTTTTGGTTTCTTAACATTTTAACTTAAGTCATCCGCTTTCATGGAATGTCGCCTCAAAAACTTTTAACGGCCGACATTTTTAAATTTAGAGTAAATTTGATAATTCTTTTTTGTCGTCATTAGCACTACACACAACAGTACTCATCCCAAATATAGGGTTTGTAACCTACTTGGTTTCGTAGATACAAAATATTTAGTAAAAAAAACACATACAGACAGGCAGGCGGAAAAATAAGCACATTACGTTTTACCTTTATAGGAACTTTTACCTTTATTTTTCCATTTCTTATCAGTTACCAAAAATTTTTGCCATCACCTTCCATTCCATTCTCCATTGTTTGTTCCATTCCATTATTATTCCATTATTTATTGTTATTATTATTATTATTATTATTATTATTATTATTATTATTATTATTGTTATTATTATTATTATTATTATTATTATTATTATTATTATTATTATTATTATTATTATTATTATTATTATTATTATTATTATTATTATTATTATTTTGTTATTATTATTCTTTTTTTTTAAGATGAAAATTTCATTCTTATTATTATTATTATTATTATTCTTGATATTTAAGGTAAATAATTTTTATGATTTTTATTATTATTATTATTATTATTATTATTATTATTATTATTATTATTATTATTATTATTATTATTATTACTGTTAATAATGTTAATGTTTTGATACTTATTATTATTATTATTATTATTATTATTATTATTATTATTATTATTATTATTATTATTATTCCATTGTTCTTATTATTCTTATTTTTATTATTACGATAATTGTTATTATTATTATTATTATTATTATTATTATTTTATTATTATTATTGTTATTATTATTGTTATTATTATTATTATTATTATTATTATTATTATTATTATTATTATTATTGTTATTTATTATTATTATTATTATTATTATTATTGTTATTTACATTTATTATTATTATTATTTGTGTTTGATTTATTGTTATTTTGCATTTGGCATGATTTTGTATAAAATGTGTTTTAAAATGGTATCGTTACGTTTGAGGAATCAGGAGTAATAGGCATGTCATTTCCAGAATAGATAATCGAAATTTTGGATTTGACACGCGGTTTGTCTTCATTTCCACTATTGAATGTTCCTTCCTTCCTTCCTGCCCTCTCTCTCTCTCTCTCTCTCTCTCTCTCTCTCTCTCTCCTCTCTCCTCCTCCTCCTCTCTCTCTCTCCTCAGCAAAATTATCATCCTCCTCCTCATTCTTTCCTGGCATCCTATATCTCCTCTCTATATATATATATATATATATATATATATATATATATATATATATATATATATATATATATATATATATATATATAACTCTATATATATATATATATATATATGAGCCGACTGCAGTCCAAAAAGAGCAGACATTGAAAAGAGAGAGAGGAGAATTAAATGAAAACAGAAGGTTCAGAAGAAAGGCATTAGAGAAGAGAATCAAGAACTACCACAAGAGCTGGCAACGAGGGATTAGAATCTTGAGTGCTAGTAAGGAGATGGCATAGTGTATTAATTATCCGTGGAGATGGCTTCTGAAGGAAGATTTTAACAGCTTGTGCAAAAACTTTTTAGAAAACAGAATTTCAATTTTTAAAATTTAAACAAAATTTAAATCTATTTTCATTAACGGAGGAGCTGCAAATTTAATTCTTGGTTCTATTTGACATAAGTTAAGTCAAATAAATATACCAACAATATTTTGAATTTAGTTAGATTATACGAGGAATGGACATTCGGCGGAGTCGGCTCGTATAGGTCAAGAAGGAATGGGTCAAGCACCAAAAATAGCATCCGGTATTGGCTCAGCGGTAGAGCACTCGCCCAACTAAGCGAGAGACCAAGGTTCGTTACTGGTCGGTCGTGTAAGTGTGAGCTATTCTCTTCTTGCTACGTCTTGCTCGGAATTAAAATTGAGCACACCTCCTAGATTAGGGCTCTGCCCGTGAGCGGTGTGTTAACTGTAATATATATATATATATATATATATATATATATATATATATATACGCATATATATACAACACCTATATATATATAAATATATATATATATATATATATATAAATAAAAATATATATATATATATATATATATATATATATATATATATATATATATTATTTATATATATTCTCTCTCTCTCTCACTTCTTTCTCTCTCTCTCTCTCTCTCTCTCTCTCCTCACTCACTCATATATATATATATATGCTCATATATATATAAAGGAGTTAGTTTTCATTTCTGCATTTTTGCTTTATTATTATTGTTATTAATTTTAAAATAAAATTAAAACTATTTTTTAATTAAAGAGGATCAAATTTTAATTAGTTTTAATTTTAAACTTTATCCAATATTATGTAATGTCTTAAAAATGAGATCATAAAAAAATATTGACTAAAAGGTTCGCTTTCTTTTTATATTATAATTCCAGTTGATTCCATTCCATTCCATTCCATTCCATTCCATTCCATTCCATTCCATTCCATTCCATTCCATTCCATTCCATTCCATTCCATTCCATTCCATTCCATTCCATTCATTCCATTATTCCATTCCATTCCATTCCATTCCATTCCATTCCATTCCATTCATTCCATTCCATTCCATTCCATTCCATTCCATTCCATTCCATTCCATTCCATTCCATTCCATTATTCCATTCCATTCCATTCCATTCCATTCCATTCCATTCCATTCCATTCCATTCCATTCCATTCCATTCCATTCCATTCCATTCCATTCCATTCCATTCCATTCCATTCCATTCCATTCCATTCCATTCCACCATTCCATTCCATTCCATTCCATTCCATTCCATTCCATTCCATTCCATTCCATTCCATTCCATTCCATTCCATTCCATTCCATTCCATCACATTCCGTTTCAACCCATTCCATTTCATTCCATCTATTCCATTTCAACCAATAACATCACATTCCAACCCATCCCATCCCATTCCATTCCATTCCATTCCATTCCATTCCATTCCATTCCATTCCATTCCATTCCATTCCATTCCATTCCATTCCATTCCATTCCATTCCATTCCATTCCATTCCATTCCATTCCATTATTCCATTCCATTCCATTCCATTCCATTTCCATTCCATTCCATTCCATTCCATTCCATTCCATTCCATTCCATTCCATTCCATTCCATTCCATTCCATTCCATTCCATTCCATTATTCCATTCCATTCCATTCCATTCCATTCCATTCCATTCCATTCCATTCCATTCCATTCCATTCCATTCCATTCCATTCCATTATTCCATTCCATTCCATTCCATTCCATTCCATTCCATTCCATTCCATTCCATTCCATTCCATTCCATTCCATTATTCAATTCCATTAGAAAACTTAATAAATATATTTTGAGGTTTAAAATAATATAAATAAAATAAGCAAAAATATGAATTTGTAATAATAAATTTTTTTATAGATTTTTTGTAATGAAAAAATAATGGAAGGTAATTATAATAGAGGAAAATCTATGTTCCCACTAGTATCCACCATTATATTAACCAGTGGAGTAGAGTATCCTCAGGGTGTGTTTCTAGGTACATCGTAGACAATAAGATAATATTTTTGTTCATTTAATAGGGCAAATTAAAAAAATATATATTTTATATATTTTCATAATTTGCCGTATTAAAAATGACTATTTAGATTATATTCGGGTATGCGTCAAAAATTGTAGCACACCTTGAGGATACGACCATGGTAGTAATCCTTCTGGCTTCTCAATAATCCTCATTACTCTAGTAGTAGCTTATTTCACTTAGAAACTCAATTTAATTTTAAAATATTCATACATTTTCTTCTCTTTTTCTAAATTAAAAATTTTTTTTAACCATTTTAAAATAAAAATAAAAGTCCTTACCGAATATTCTGTTGAATTTATTTCGGCCACAGTTTTTACAGAACCAGAATCAGAAGTGCAGGGACTGTAACGTTGATTACACCTTCACCACCAAATTTTTTTATCTATAATAATAATAATAATAATAATAATAGATCAGATCAAAATCAAGATCAGATCATAATAATAATAAAATAACAATAATAATAATAAAAATGTAATGTAATGTGTGTGTGTGTGTAATGGTAATGTGTGATGGTGACAGACAGATAAGTAATAGGAATAGCATAAACTGGGACATAAATAGAATAAATAGGGCATAATAGTGCATTAACTAGACATAAATAGGGTAACATCAGTAGGATATTAATGAGAACGTCAATGAAATTAATAGAACATTAATTAATAACTATTGGGAGGGCATAATGTGTGTGTGTGTGGTGTGTGTGTGTTTGGTTGTTATTATTGTGTTATTATTGTGGGTATATTTGGTGAGTGTTAATATTATGTTAATGTGTATTGTGTTAATGTTAATAATATTAATGTTAATATTATTATTGATATTATTGTTAATATTAATATTAGTATTGCATGCGTCACTTCTCTCTAAGCTTTCCGTTGTGTTCTTATTGTGTTGGTGTATTGTGTTATTATTATTATTATTATTGTGTTATTATTAGTATTAATATTAATATTATTATTGTATCAGTATTGTGTATTGTGTTAATGTTAATATTGTCAATGTGGTCGATATTAATATTGTGTTAATATTAATATTATTATTGTGTATTATTATTGATATTAATATTGTTGATAATAGTGCTAGTGTTAGTAATGATATTGTATTGATATTGATATTGTGATGATATTAATATTAATATTAATATTAATATTAATATTAATATTAATATTAATATTAATATTAATATTAATATTAATATTAATATATATTAATTAATATTAATATTAATAGAACATTAATAGAAAATTAATAGAACATTAATATCCCAAAGGATATTCTTACTGTAGAAGATATTGTATTGTTGTATTCCACATCAAATGATCGTGAGGTGACGTTACACATTCCTTCTACGTATTTCCTATCAGTAACGGTCAGATTCATCATTGCTGCATAAATTATAAATTACATTCTTATTACTGGTAATATTAGTATCAGTATTTGTAATACCAGATTGGGAGCATATTAAAATTAATATTAATCGTAATATTATGATAATTAACATCAGTAATTGTAATATTAATATGAATATTTGTAATACCAGGAGTGAGAGCTTATTAATGTTAATAGTAATATTAACATTATTAATATTAATTATTGTAATATTAGTATCAGGTATGAAAAAACTCATAGCGACCACATTGATATGAATAGTAATAATAATATTTTTAACATTAGTAATTGTAATATTAGTATCAGTATTTTAATAAAGGAGGAAGAGCATATTAATATTAATATTAATATTATTATTAACATCAGTAATTGTAAAATTAGCATCAGTATTTGTTATACCAGGATTGTTAACATTTAATTATATAGTAATATTATAATAATTAACATCAGTAATTGTAATATTTGTATCAGTATTTGTAATACCAGGAGTGAGATCATGTTAATATTAATAGTATTATTAATATTATTAACATCAGTAATTGTAATATTAGTATCAGCATTTGTAATACCAGGAGTGAGAGAATATTGATATTAATAGTAATAGTATTATTATTAACATCAGTAATTGTAAAATCAGAAGGAATGAGAGAATTTTAATATTATTAGTAATATTAGTATTAAAAGTATTATTATAAGGAGTGTGAGTAGGATTATTCTCGGCCGGAAAAACAAATGTTTGCATAAATTATAATATTTTTTGAACTCGATTTCTTTAGATTGCTATGTAATAAAATATTATATACTGTTATAATAATAATAATAATAAATAAATTAATAATATAATAAAATCAATAAAATAATAATAATAATAATATAATAATAATAATAATAATAATAATTAATATAATAATAATAATAATATAATAATAATGATAAAAATATTAATAATAATAATAATAATAATAATATGTTAGTTACTTACATGTAACAAACATTTGTGGCTCTGAAAAATATAATAAATTTATTATTAATAAAATAATGAGAGTAAATAATATAATAAATAATAATAATAATAATAAATAATAATAATAATAATATAATAATAATAATAATAATAATAATAATAATAATAATAATATAATAATATATATAATAATAATAATAAATATTAATAAAATAATAATAATAATAATAATAAATAATATTAAATAAATAATAAATAATAATAATAATAATAATAATAATTAATAATAATATAATAATATAATAATAATAAATAATAATATACATACTAATAATTAATAATAATAATAATAATAATAATAATATATAATAATAATTAATAATTAATTAACAATGATAATAATAATTTACAATGTAAAAATTAATAACTAAATATAAATAGTTGTTTTAGAAATGAAATTTAAAACTGGAAGGAAAAGAATAAATAAATAATTAAATAAAAAATATTTTTTAAGACAAATTTGTAAATAATAACATTTAACCACAAAGTAAATTAATAATAATAAAAATAATAATATAATATACTAATAATAATAATAATAATAATAATAATAATAATAATAATAATAATAATAATAATAATAATAATAATAATAATAATAATAATAATAATAATTAAAGCTAATCTAGCTTTCCTCTCCTGACTCTCTTGAATATTTCTAAAGAAGTTAAAAAAATAATAAAATTTAATAAAATAAAAAATTTATAATATACATAATAATTATAAATAAATTATATAAATTAATAAAATAATAATAATTATATCTATAATAATTAATAAAATGAATTGTAATTATTAGAATAATCAATAATAATAATAAATAATAATAAATAATAAAATTCAAGTCAACTCATTTCATACCATATTTCTGTTCCACGCTGTTCTTGTCCATTGGGTATGATGTAGCATTGTTCTCGGCTGCATCTTCTGCGGCAGTTTTAACCTGACCCTCTTCCGCCTGTTGATATATATTATATATATATATATATATATATATATATATTATATATCTATATATATATATATATATAATATTATATATATATATATATATATATATATATATATATATATATATATATGATACATATATATATATATATATATATATATATATAATATATATATATATATATATATTATATATATATATATATATATTATATATATATATATATACTATATTATATATATAATATATATTAATATGAATAGGCCTATATGGTATATTATAGTTTATATATTAATTATATATATATATATATTATATATATATATATATATATATATATATATATTATATAATATATATTATATATAATATATATATATATAATATATATATTTCTAATATATATATATTATATATATATATAATAATTATATAATATATATTATATAATATATATATTAATATATATAATATATATATATATATATATATATAATTTTATATATAAAATATATATTATTATATATAATATATATATAATTAATATATATATATATATAATATATTATATATATATATATATATATTAATATATATTATATATATATAATATATATATATATATATATATATATATATATAAAATATATTATATAGTACTATATATATATATATATATATATATATATATAATATATATAATATATATATATATATATATATATATATATATATATATATATATAATATATAATTTGAACATGGGTGGGGTCGGATTAAGTAAGAAACAATTTAAATTTTAATATTTAATATATTATTTTTTCCTACTTATGTGGGATCACAATCAAATTTCAGGGCCAGCATAATAGCCGGTGACGGGAATACCCCTTTTTTTTTAACTCAGATTACTTCAAAAAAAATATTTAATTAAATTTTCAAAAATATTTTTTTTTGAAAATTTGTTTCAAAAACAAATCCAAAACTACTGTGCTATGAAAAAAATGATCTTCAAAAAAATCTTTTCAGACTAGATAGAAGAGAGAGAAGAGAGAGGAGAGAGGGAGAGAAAGAGAAAGGAGAGAAAGAAGAGAAAGGAGAGAAAGAAGAGAGAGAAGAGAAAGGGGAGAAAGAAGAGAAAGGAGAGAAGGGAGAGAAAGAGAAAGGGGAGAAAGAAGAGAAAGGAGAGAAAGAAGAGAGAGAAGAGAAAGGGTATTTCATTTTTAAAAAGAAAAAAAAGTTGGTTTTGAATTTTATGACCATTTCTGGGATCTGAGGTCAAAAATCAAAATTCTAATCAATATAATTTGTGGGTAATGAACCCTATGTATCTATGTATAATCTATGTATAGTTTAAGTTTGAAGTCATTTTTAAAACATTGCAGGACAAGTGTCGAAAAATGTCAAAAAAAGGTTTTCTAAAAATGAAAAGACAAATGAAATAACAACAGACGCACAAAAACACTCAAAAACGACGTTTCAGACATTAGAAAAAGACACGGTTTGCTATTTTCCGATCAAAATTGGCTGAAAATTAAGAATTTCATGTCCATTTTGAGGTAAGGGCTAAATGGGACCCAACACGGAGCTAAAATTGGACCCTCCCCTTAACAGAAACGAAGAAAACATATTTAAGGTTCGTGAAGAGTTTTTAAGTTTAGTGGCTGTCGAAAACACAAAAGAATATCTAGCAGAGGCAATATTACTAAGAAAAATATCTAGCAGAGGCAATATTACTAAGAAGAATATCTAGCAGAGGCAATATTACTAAGAAGAATATCTAGCAGGGGCAATATTACTAAGAAGAATATCTAGAAGAGGCAATATTACTAAGAAGAATATCTAGCAGAGGCAATATTACTAAGAAGAATATCTAGAAGAGGCAATATTACTAAGAAGATCTAGCAGAGGCAATATTACTAAGAAGAATATCTAGCAGAGGCAATATTACTAAGAAGAATATCTAGCAGAGGCAATATTACTAAGAAGAATATCTAGCAGAGGCAATATTACTAAGAAGAAAATCTAGCAGAGGCAATATTACTAAGAAGAATATCTAGCAGAGGCAATATTACTAAGAAGAATATCTAGCAAGAGTGCAATATTATAAGAAGAATATCTAGCAGAGGCAATATTACTAAGGTTGAAATCAATTGTAACTTTCTGATTGGCTAACGATATGATGGTTTTAACAGCAATGAAGAAAAGTTTTAGATAGATGTTTGTAAGCTGTCGATAATATACAGCTACATTGTATATTCATTGCTGTTAACATTCATATACCATAGAGTACAACACATTTTAAACTTTATTGGCACAGTAAAAACAATTGGGCAATATTTTAGATGAATCAAGATTCAACTTTCTTCAAACCTTCTTCAAACCTTCTTCAAACCTTCTTCAAACCTTCTTCAAACCTTCTTCAAACCTTCTTCAAACCTTCTTCAAACCTTCTTCAAACCTTCTTCAAACCTTCTTCAAACCTTCTTCAAACCTTCTTCAAACCTTCTTCAAACCTTCTTCAAACCTTCTTCAAACCTTCTTCAAACCTTCTTCAAACCTTCTTCAAACCTTCTTCAAACCTTCTTCAAACCTTCTTCAAACCTTCTTCAAACCTTCTTCAAACCTTCTTCAAACCTTCTTCAAACCTTCTTCAAACCTTCTTCAAACCTTCTTCAAACCTTCTTCAAACCTTCTTCAAACCTTCTTCAAACCTTCTTCAAACCTTCTTCAAACCTTCTTCAAACCTTCTTCAAACCTTCTTCAAACCTTCTTCAAACCTTCTTCAAACCTTCTTCAAACCTTCTTCAAACCTTCTTCAAACCTTTTTCAAATCTTCTTCAAACCTTCTTCCAAAGCCATAAATCTTATTTTCATTCTTACATTCCATACTACATTACAGTCTTCATTATAAGTGTCAGCAACTACTCTTAATCATACTGAAAATAAATATGATGTTTGTTATGAAAGATTATCTCTCAAAAATCGATGAAAACTTTTCAAGCAATATTGTGGAAGTTGCAAAAATTGCAACAGAACTTCAGCTTTCTGTTAATGAAGAAATGAGTATGCAAATTGTCAAAATCAATATAATACAAAAAGAAATAAAGCAAATGCAATTCCTTCTCTTGATGGTTTTTCAAACCAATGCGCCACAGATCCATCCTTACCAATCTTAGTAAAATAATTCCATCGATATCTATTAAAAATTTTGCGAATTTGGTAGATAAATTTGATCTATACAGTCATATTTAGATAGTTCAGAGTTTTAGCATCTATCTCACTCCAGAGAGATACTTCTCTTCTCTGAAAAAGCTCAAAGCATACTTTCTCCATTTTTCAGAGGAGGAAAGATTAGCAAATCTGACTATAATAATTATTCATCATAACTACACAATATAAACGGAAGAAGTTGTCAATCATTTTGCTGTTAAAAGAGCAAAAATAATAATTTTTCATATTATAAAATAAAATAAAAATTTTATATTTTGAAATTGTTATCAATTTCAAAATAAATTTATTTATTTATTTTACGCCCTTTTATTTCAAAGTTATATATATATTATATACTATATATATATATATATATATATATAATATATATATATTTATATAAATATATATATATATATATATATATTATATTATTATAATACTATAATATCATGAAGTGTGATTGGAAAAATGTTTTAGGACGTGACGCCCACTGGTCCAATTAAGAATTTGTGGCCAAGGTTTACGAACGTGGGTGTTTGTAGCGAGAAAGCTTGTTTTTTGTTCCCTTGGAAACCGCACTTGGAAAATCAGAGAGCGGATTATATTTTTCATTCAGTACCCGAATTGCCAGTCCTGGTGGAGTTGAATACCGTGTTTGTTGTGTCTGCAGAACCTTTGATTTTCCCCTTAAAATGGCTTGAAAAAAAACGAACACGATTTTTGTGGTGAAATTTTTTGTTTTAAAAAACCGGGGAAATCAGTTTCGAAGATTTATTAGTTCTTAAAAATAGCTTGCGGGGGTAAATGTGTAAGCTGGTCAAATGTTTTTTTCTGGCTCAACAGATTCACAAATGGTCGTGAATCAGTCGAAGATGAACCCCGGTTCGGCCGGCATTCCACTTCAACAACCAACGAAAACATTGTGAAAGTTCGCGATTTAGTGCACTCTGACCGTAGACTGTCAATTAGGGAGATGTCTGATGAACTGAATTTAAGTCTCTACACGGATCAGTCAATTTTAACCGAGGATTTGGAAATGAGTCAAGTGTCCGTGAAATTCATTCCAAAATTGTTGTCAGACCAGCAGAAACAACGCCGACTCGAAGTGTCCCAAGACCTGATTAATCGGGTCGAAAGTAACCCAGATTTGTTTAATAGGGTAATAACAGGCGGCGAATCATGGGTTTATGGGTATGAACCTGAAACAAAAGCACAATCATCGCAGTGGGAGGGTCCAAATTCGCCACGACCGAAAAAAGCTCGACAAAGTCGGTCGAATGTGAAAACAATGTTTTTTTTCGATTCAACAGGTTTCGTGATCAAGAATTGGCCCCTAGAGTTCAGACAGTCAACCAGGAATGCTATAAAAGGTCCTTCAGCGTTTACGCGAAAAAGTACGGAAGAAAAGGCATGCACTCTGGCAAGACAAAAATTGAATTTTCCGCAATCATCCCTACTTCCCATTGAACAGTTCCTGTCCTCGTTCGACACATTTCCAAAAAATCTGAACAATTTCCTCTGAAAGGAGAAAACGATTTTGGCCTCATTTGAAAATTTCCCAGGCTAAATTACGAAAGAGGGTTCCCTAACACCTTTTGACGAAAGGAAAATTTCAAGGAATGCTTCGCAAAGTGAAAATACTGGTTTGGAGTATGTGGTATTCAACCTCGGATGGAGAACTAATTTGAAAAAAATCCATCAAACATTAACCCTGTAAGTCTACTACCATTTTGAAATTACAAGGCAGAACCTTAAAAACTTTGCTATCACACCTTAATATTATATATAATATTATATATATTATTATATATATATATATATATATATATTAATATATATATATGATATATTATATATATATATAAATAATATATATATATATATAATAATAATATATATTATAATATATAATATATATATATATGATTTATATATTATATATTTATATATATATATATTAAATATATATATATATATATATATATATATTATATATATATATATATATATAATATATATAATATATTATATATATATATATATATATATATATATATATATATTATTATACGTTTGTTCCACCCACCACTGTCACGGGCCCAAGAAGCGCCTAATTCAGGAGGGGAGTATTACAACAACGCCCTCCGAATCTGACAACTAAGGCAAATTTAACGCAGATAAATGAAGCGCAAGACCGCAAGGCCCTTTGAAGTGGGGGGAGAATTAAATTGCAAAGCAAGGAAACACAGAAGGAAATGGGAAAAGAGAATTCCACAGAACAGAGGTTTGGAGGAAAAGAAGTAAGCATCGGCAGCGAACTTGTCTGGAAGTAAAGGTCTGGAAACGTAAAGAGGTGGGTGGTACACGGGTGATTAAGTTTCCCCCTCGAGCATCTTGCCCAACTAACAGTACCTATAGAAAGAAGAATAAGGGCCACCAAACATCTGCGTCGGCAAAGATAGAGGATTAAGTTGAACTGGGAAAAGTACGAATACAATTTATAAGCCTTTTTGGCCTTT
>JABUQX010046613.1:7500-39105 GCA_015478945.1 Trachelipus rathkii
GGTTAGCTTATATACAATTAATTAAAGTTCTTATATTATTAAATATAAACCTATATATATTACATCTATCTATCTATCTATCTATCTATCTATCTATCTATCTATCTATCTATCTATCTATCTATCTATCTATCTATCTATCTATCTATCTATCTATCTATCGATCTATCTTTCTATCTATCTATCTATCTTTCTATTTTGGGGTTTATAATTCAAGTATTTCGATCCTATAAAAATTATGCATGATAGATTATTTTTCAACATCATGTGTACTAAACTTGAATATATATGATTGTTACATTAAAGAATGGAACTAAGAATGTTAAATTTGTAAATTGGAACTTATCGATAGATGATATTAATGCATATAAACGAAAAATTAATTTTTTATGTAACTGATAAATTTGCAAATTGTTGTTTTTTGTTTTGTAATAATTATAATTGTAAAGATTCTAGCCATTTATTTGGTATAAATTCTATGAATTTTAATGCAATATGCTTCTCATTGCTGGCCAAAGGTTTGCCTTGGGGTAAAAATAAAAAGTGTTCCTTGTTCAAATGATTCGGTAAGACCAGTTTTTGCTGATGCTGAAGACAAATTTATTCGTTGGAAGCAAATGGAAGAGGATAAGAAGGTATTTTAGTAGATGATATGCGTAGAACAGGGGCGAAAATTAAATATGAATTAAAAGAAAAGTAGAGCTAATGAAAATAATTTACGGGATAAGAAATTAATAGATATTATTAAAAATAAAAAAGAAAATAAAAAGTTTCAGAAATAAAAAGTTTTAGGAAATGGAATCAAATTATCGAGCAATAATTGAAAATGAACGATCATTGAATTGCAAGGTCGGATTCAAATATATACGTCGACGAAGAGTTATCACAGGACCAAAGTTTTCAGACGAAATTGGTATATTGGACAGAGTATTATGATATGTTCAATGCAAAGAAAATTCGTAATTTAATACAAAATATGAAAGCATCATTGGGTCCAGATGAGGTTCATTTGTTTTATATTAAATTTGAAAAGGAAGAACTCGATACAATAATAACTAGATTTTTCAGCGCGCGTGTGATGCATAACTACGTCCCTATTAAAATGTTCAGAGGAACAATTATTCCAGTTATTAAAGATTAATATGAAGATTAAAATAATAATATAAACAATTAGAGATCTGTTAAGATTTCTACAATATTTTCAAAGGTAGTACTTGTTATATATTAAATAGAATGGAGAATTATGTGGTCCTCAATGTCTTTTGGGGTTTATAATGTGGTCCTCAATGGTATTATGTGGTCCTCAATGATAGACTTTTGGTTTCAGAAAAAAATATTCTACAGCACCTGCGGCTTTACGCTAAGAGAAACAATTTCACGATATTTAAATAAAGGTTCTACGATCCATGCAGCCTCTTTGGATTGAACTAAAGTAGCTGTTCCTGACGATTACTTTACCATGGATCCCCTTAAAATATTTCTTGCTTCTGCGGACAACCTTTAAATATTATTCACGTCTCGTGGACCACTAACAATTAATTCAATTTAGAAAGATAAGTAAATAAAATATTTATTTAAAGTTTCTCTTGAAGGGTCTTCTAATGTTTGAAGAGAAGGGAACATATTATGTTCATATAGTTTTTAAAAAAATTAAATTTTATCTAGAAAATGCGAAATTAGGCTATATTTAATGCAAATAAATGTCCGAAACACATTTGAAAAAAACAAGTTTTACACAATGAAGCAAGGGAAATTTGTTTAACGTTCCTTTTTCATTCATTTATTCTTTTTTTATTTTAACTGCAAAAAATCTTAGCCTTTCTTCAAGTTTTCGCGGACCTCCTGGGGTCCAAGCACAAAAGATTAAGAACTACTTGACTAAAGCATTTGATAAAGTGAATCCTAAAATTCTATTTTAGAAGTTGAGTGACATCAATGTTCCAAATAGTCTTTTTAATCTAATAGTTGATAATTATAATAATCAATCGACCTGTATAAACTATTATAATTTTTTCTGAATTTTGTGTGAGGCAGAGAAAAACCTATCTCCTCTCCTACTTTGCTTATATTTTAAAGAATTTATTGATGAAATTTCATATATTGTAAGAAAAGTAATGCCAGTTTATCCAAACTAGCCTTTATGTTTTAATTTTATTATGGATGTGGACGACTTTTGTTCTACTATCCTCATCAATTAAGTGATTGTAGGTTTTATTAAATAATGCTGAGAGAACAATGACAAATCTCTGTTTAAAGATCAACCATGAATAATTTACGTAGCGTGAAAGTTTATATTTAGAGGAAGTTATACAAATGGATTAGAAATACGAAAATACGTATGATAGAATTTGTATGATCAAACGGTACTATGAAAACTATGAACGAAGCGAAATATCTTGTTTATATATATTATTATATTATTGAGATTTTGGGATTATGTATACTTTCAGATATATTATATAGTTATATATATAATATATATATATATATATATATATATCATAGTCATTATTATTGTGTATAGATTATCTTATTATAATGTATATATCTAGTTATTGTCTTGTGTTTATTATATGTAGATTCTTATTTATAAATTTATATATTTCTTTGATTATGTCATATATGTAATTATTTATGATTACTAACAAACAAATCCTAATAAACAAACATTCTGAATAGTCTTTACTTATCACTTTATCATTAATTTTCATTTAGATCTTATGCTGAAATATTTAACAATATATTATATTAGTTAGGTATAATAATTATAATTATTGATTATATTTATTTATATTAATTGTAAGTATATATGTGTGGTGTTATATATATAATATTATATATTTATATTATTTATATATTAGTACTATGGTTCTGTGTTCGTTCCGGTTTTATTATAAAAAAGCATGTATAAGAGAAATCAGATATTCAAAGGGCAAGTGATGAAATTTTTGATAAATTCAATGAATTTAAGGATTTAATTCTTTAAGTTGAAAATGTTTGTTGTACTTGGTTGAGTTTTCTATCTGATATATGCCCAACTTGCTAATGTATGTGGATTTGTGGAAAATTAGAGGATGTAGCAAATTTTAAACCAGTTTGGGAGAATGTATAATTCTATTATATGTATACTTTAGTTATATTTGTGTTGATAATTATATTATAGTCCATGTTATATATCGTTGTATCACACAAGAACGAGTATCCAAAATATCGTGATTTCTCGAATTTTTGTGTTGTTCTTAGTAGTTTAGGTATTATATAGCTTAGGGTAGTATTCTGAATTGAGATATATTATTTAATCAGCTAGCATATTATTGATAGTTGATCTCTTTAAATCCCTACTATCTTTTGTTGGTTAGAAAAGGATAATAATGTGGTGCTTTCTATGTGTTAGCTGTAGACGAATATTAGCTTAGATAATAATTGGTAAGTTATGACCTTTATTCGTTTCTTATGTGGTCGTTAGATGTCCCTCAGAATGATAATTAGGTGGTTTATATAAGTTCTATTAATGAGTGATATTTGTTTTCAGAACAGAGAGAAGAAGCTACTTCTCGAGAGAATATATTATTGTGACTGTGATTCTAAGTTTGATTCGGTGTGCTCTCTTGAACGGTAATTGTATTATAAAGAGTTGTTTTATTGTTATTTGTTTTATTGAGTTTTGTTTTTACGTTCTTATCTGTAGCTAGGAGATAAAGAATTTAAAATATCTATCTATATCTATTTCGTACTAATCTATGTCTATATCGTATCATAGGTCTTATCTATCTATCTATACTACTCTATCTATCTATCTAGTCTATGCTATCTATCATGTTAATCTATGTTCTGATCTTTCTATCTATCTGAATCTAATCTATTTATCTTATCATCTAATTGATTGTCTACTTAAATCTGTATCTACTCTATCTTAATCTATCTCTTCCATATTGTATATTCTATTGCGTGATTCTATCTATACTAGCTGATTCCATCTCCATCTATCTTATCTATGCTAATCTTAGTCTATACGTGATGTACTATCCGTTATTTACTATCTATTTCATTATTCTTATGTCTAATCTATCTGTTTATTCGTATCTACTGGCTAGTCTTATATATCTATTCATATTTTCTTACTTCTTATTTCTTATCTCCTCTCTTCTCTCTCTCTATAATATATATATATATATATATATATATTATATCTATATTTATATTGATATATTATAATATATATATATATATAAAATATTATATTATCTATTATTATAATATATATATAATTATATATATATTATATATATAATATATATAATATATATAACGAGATATATAAGGTTCTACATGAATGAATAATTCAATAGATTCATTAATGAATATAATTAAATACAAAACATATACACAATGTCGGGAAAAATAATTAAAATAATTAATTATGCAAATTAATTAAATAAAAAAAATTATTTTTAATTTACCAAAAAAAAAAAAAAGACAAAAAAATAGTTACTCTCAAATGTCATATTTTTAGTTTTTAATTGTAGAACAAAATACAAAATTTGTAATAAAATGAAATTTAGAATAATAAGGAACTTATTTATTTATTTATTTATTTATTTATTTATTTATTTATTTATTTATTTATTTATTTATTCATTTATCTATTTATTTATTTATTTATTTATTAGGTAGTTTGTCTGTCAACGCATCCTAGCATTCAGATTTTAGGATTCAAAAAAATAAATAAAATAAATAAATACATAAATAAATAAATAAATAAATAAATAAAACTTTGAATTTAAACTGATTTTTTTAAATAGTATTCGGTATTGTAGATCAAGTTTAAATAAACAAGTTTTTTTGTTGTTTTTTGATATTTTTTTGGGTGTCTTATGGTAGATAATAGAGTAGTGTGAATTTTTTGGGGGGGGATTTTTTTTTTTGGGTGGGGGGGTTTTTGGCGAAATTTAATTTATATATTTATCTCTGTGTGACATGTGTGAATTTTGTGTGTGTTTGTGTGTGTGTGTGTGTGTGTGTGTTGTTTGCGCGTGTTATGTGATTTGCATATGATTGTTTGAAAATAGGATGGAATCTTTTGGTTCATGAAATTAACGGTATATATTTTAGACCAATGACTATGATATATATATTATATTATATATATATATATATATTATATATATTATATATTATATATATTATAATATATATATATATTATATATATATATATATATATAGTATATATATATATCTATATAGTATATATAATATATATATATTATATATGTATATATATATATATATATATATATGTATATAATATTATATATATAATATATATTATATTATATATATATATATATATATAGTTATATATATGTATCGTATATAATATTATATATAATATAATAATATATATAATTTCAATTTGTATATGGAATGGGGTTATGAAAAGAACCTGAGGTGGGGAATGGCAGAAATGGTGTTAGATAGTGGATGAATGGAGATGAGTGGAGGGTGCCCTAACCTATTATATGGTGGTAGTTGATTTTGGTTTGGCTGGTTTATGGCTGAATATGAAGTAATGTGTGGTGAGGTGAGTTATTGGTAGAGGGAGTTTGGCCCCATAAGTTGGTATTGATTCTTGTTAGGGTGTTATTATTTTCGTGGGAATATTGGAGTTGTAAGGATTGATGGGTTTTGAGTGAGGACAGTCCATTCATGTTGGTGTTAGTAGTTTATTTTGTATGATTTGAGTTCTAGCTAGGATTATCTGAGTTGTCTTGTCTGTTTTAAAGTTATTTTATGGTGTCTATTATGTTGTGTTTGTGGGTTAAATTGAGAGGAGGGATTATGTCTGGACTATTGCATGTATGTGTTGTAGTAGGTTTAAAGTTTGTGAATGGCAGGAAGGTGGCCTGTGCAATTAAATCGTTGGTGGAGGTAAAGGGACAAGTCTTGAGTGTGTCTATGGGTCCTTACATGAGGGTAATGTTGTTACCTGTGTTAGTTGTATAGTATGTGAGATATGTGTCTGGAATATAAAGTTAATGATTTATTAAACTATGCAAGAATGATAATTGAGTATGTGACAATCTTATGGGGTGTGCTAGGTGTGAATAAGAATTTGATAAAATGAGGAAATGAACGTATTAGAGAGGTTGTGTGGTGTGAAGAAAGGGGTAATAGAGAATACATGAAAGTATGTTGAGATGGTTTTTGGTCATATGGAAGTGGATTGTAGATGGATGTGTATGTTCGGTTGGTAATGCGATGTAAAGTGGTGACGAGTGGTGGTTTGGGAACCGTGACCGTCTGGAGAACGAAGAAAAGAGTGGATTGAGTTCAGTTAAACTGAATGTATTTGATTGAAGGAATGAAAGCATTAGGAAGTTGATGGCGAGAAGAAAGGTGTATAACAGAGTGAATGGCGGGGGAGTTGTGAGGGGGTTATGTTGTCGGCCACCTAGGCCAAGGGAGAACGCCTTAACATTGACGATCTACATTAGTGAGGGTCCATGTTCTGCTGTTCCCTTGAAATTGCTTTATGGGTGGATTTTCCTGATGCGATGTATTCTGCACTAATTAATGGTACTAATGGGAATACGAACCTGAGAGCTGTTTAAAAGCTATGCTTGAAACTTTCTTTTTTTGGGAAAGTGGATGACTTAGTGGTATAGATAGTCTCTCGCTTGCTGTTCACTGTCAGTTCGACCGTCTGGTAGTTCCAGCGTTCGTACGTCTTAGCTTGAGTGGAGGAGTATAATCTGCCTGTGACTCATTAAGGCTGTGGCTTCTTTTCGACTGTGTGTGTCATGTTCTTCTACTGCTTTTCTTTTCCGATGCTCGTCACGCACCTTACTCCCATTCTTGGGAAATAGAAGGAAGATAAAGATATATATATATATATATATATATATATATATATATGATGTTTGTATAATTATATTTATAATGTTTCTTGGTATTATTCTTTTTACTACATTTTCATATATACATATTTTTATAATTTAATAATAAATAGCCTAGATTATTATATATTATTAATATTATATTATATTATATAATATGATATAAATATTATTATATAGTATTTATTTATATATAATTATATATATATATATTATATATTATAGTATATATATATATTATATATATATATATAAGATAAAATCTTATATATATATTTATATATATATATATATATATATATATATGCCGAACTGCAGTCGATTATATCACTATGTAACAAAATAAAAATAAAAATTCTTTTGTCTTTGCTTTGAAAGCATTATTTTCTAATTGCTTATGTGTGGAAAGCAAAAAGAAAAATATTATTCCTTCAAACTTTGTCTTTCCTACCTTGACATCTCTGTTTTTCAAACTGATATATTTGCATTGTCATAAAAACATAAAAATTAAATACACGACATATTATTATATTTTTCTTGAAAATTTTTGCAACTTAGATGACGAATAAATACAGAAAATTGTAAGCTCAAGTATCAATATAGTTAGTTGATTAGTTCCTCAGTTTTCTAGTAGCTGTTCAAGTAGAGATAGGTTGTCTTTGATAGGTGCATTATTCAGCACAGATGGCATCAATAGGCTGCAATATCAAGGCAGACGAATTTTATTTATGTCCTGCGGTTGGAATTTTATAAAGACACGACGCAAAAAAAGTACCTGTGAATACATCTACTGAAATGTTGCGAGGCCTATAAAGCATATTTTGGCATGTCTGATAGGTACCAAGACAAGCAATTTACACCTCATTTCGCCTGCGAGCTTTGCAAAAGAATTCTGGAAAGGTTATATATATATTATATATATTGGAATATATATATATATATATATATATTATATATATATATATTAATATTATTCAAGAAATAGAAATATACAGATAAAAATGTATATAGGATATCTAGAGTAGAAGGTTTATCTATATATATATAATGTTTATATTATTATATATATATAGTATGATATATTACTTATAAATATATATTTTATTATTATAATATATATATATTATTATATTATATATATATTATATATTTATATTTTAGTATATATTATACTTTATTATTAGTATTTATATATTGAGAGAGAGAGAGAGAGAGAGAGAGAAGAGAGAGAGAGAGAGAGAAGAGAGAGAGTGAGAGAGAGAGAGAGGAGAGAGGAGAGAGAGAGAGAGAGAGAGAGAGAGAGAGAGACGAGAGAGATGAGAGAGAGAGTAGAGATTTGAGACGCTTTGCTTGTTTTCTGAATTGTGTATAATTCTATAGGATTCTTTAAGTAAAAGTTAAATTTGTATAATATATTTTTTAATAACCATTTTGACAAAATATATTTTAAATTTGTATATTTTTTTTCATCGCAGGTTTGTAACAGGGGAATATAAAACCATGAGAGTCAACTGACCACTCCAGCTATTGCTTCTTCTGTTTGGTGAACCCATCTAAGCTTTCGAGCTGTCAATAAATGCGCACTGCTTCATAATTATCAAGACCTTTCGTCATCCATTGCCCAAGTGCCACACTCTCCTGAGCTCCCTGTTCCCATTCCTCCAAAGGGAAGATAGCCATCTACAGAAGAAAGAAGCAAATCAGAAAACGATGAAGTCGCTGATTCTATAATATGGTGTAGCTGAGGTAGACAGAAACCCCATATTCCCAACCAAGAGAAGACATTCAAACGACTTTGATTCAGAAATATTGGTCCTCACAAGTCAATTGCCCGAGTCTTTTGACTGTTTCGAAGACTCACGCAGTGTGGAATTTGTTACATGAAAGTGTGATATCGCAAGTCATAGAAAACGTCACCACCCTTGTTTCAACTTTTTTCACCAGCAAGATGGGTTTTTGCTTTTGCACAGTGTGACAGGTTTGTTTGAGGCACTTGGAATTGCCTGTAACCCCTCTTTATTAATAGCTCATCAAAGAGTCTCAAAGTTGTGCTACTTTATAATAGGAACATGTTCTATCTCTTTCCTTGGCTCATTTCGGTTACAGCTTCAAAGAGAGAACAGCAGCAGGCCGTGAAGCTATTGCTAAGTGACTTGAAAATATGAAGAGCACAATTGGGAAGTTATCCGAGTTTCTAAAAATGGTGGCCTTTTCCTGACTGGGTTTATGCCCGGCAGCTTACAAATTTCCATGTTTACTTGTCTCTGGGACTGCAGGGCCTCCGCACACCACTACCAGGCGGAGTTTTTGGAAACAATGGACTGAGTTTCAGTGTAGAGTCAGGAACGATGTTAATGGAAGCTTTTGTTGATCCCTCATGAAATATTGTTTCTCCACTAATAATTACAAATTAGTCTCATGAATACAGTTTTTGTCACAGGCTCCTAGATAAGGAGTCCTTTCAGCTTCATCTATCTGCAAGGCTTCTCCTAAGCTATCTGGGGCAAATGGTCAAAGCCGGTATCTCGGTCGGACCAACAATAAGAAAAGATCAAAGTGTGCAAAAGGAATTTCCGATAGAAACTGACCTAGGTACAGAAAAAGCAGTTTGAACAGCTTTGTTGGCAGTGGGTTCTTGGCTTCTTGGGAATCACAAGGTCGAAACTATGAGGAGCTTGTTGACACCTTGGTCAGGACAGGACCTACGGCAAAATGGGTTAAATGATGTTCTTTTCAGAGTCCCATATCTTGATGCATCATACTTGCTAAATTTTAAGGAGTAGAACAATGGGACGTACTCAGATGGAAGCATGATCGAGCGATTTTGACCAGGAAGTATTCTGGAACTTGAACGTCGTTAACCAAGGATCAAATTGATGAAAGCATGATTGAAGACTATATTTGGGGGTTGGTCCGTGAAAGCAGCTTACCGTATAAGGGGAAATCCAAAAATAACTTTTCACTCTAAATTTTTTTGAGGTCTCTGTTGTATAAACTAAGAATAAATAAATGCTACTTGTGTAATCGAGAATGATTATATTCACCAATTTTTTTTTTATATCGGTATTGATAAATTTATGAAATATCATTCATTACCCTGGCCACAAAATCAAAGTTTTGAGGAAATATTAGCCATTTTCATACCTTTCAGGTACAGGAAAATAGGAAATTACAGTTGTTACCCAAAGACAAAAAATGTATTACATCCTGAATTATTCTTTTAAATTTGAAAAACATCCTATACTAATTATACTAATTATACTATATACTAATTAGTACTAATTATAATAGTTAGTTAATGCTTGGAGAATTGCCATGGGTCAAATGATCTCTTAATTTTTCTCGTATTTATTGTTTTGTAACATCGTAGTCTTCAATTCCTCAAAAGCTCAATTTTTTAATCTATTCCAAACAATCTTAATCTATTCTAAATCTATTCTTAATCTATTCTTAATCTATTCCAAATAAATATAGAATATATCATCTTTAAAAACTTTCCTTCCTCGAACCTTAAAAAATTTAGTTTTTTTTTCGTGATTTTTCTTTTTAAGATCATATTGTTTCTTTCAGCAAAATAAGTTTATATGAAGTTAGACGTTTAGACGCTCCTTTTAACCGTCTTCACAATACTTCATCGCTATGCTTTATATTAAGATTGTCTCATTTTTGTATGTGTGTATATCTCATACCTGAATGGTTACACACGGAAATCATTTCTTGAAAACGAGTCTAAAACATTTCGCTTCTTCAACTCTAGCATTTTCTCTGACTATTTTTAATCTCTTTCTTTCCGCAGAACTGCTGCATCAATCTCTTTATAACATAACTCTTATAAAGGACATTGCTCTTCTGAATTTCCTTATGTCATACCCCCTCCATTGAAGAGATTTCATTTGAATCGTCTGTCCACATAGTCTAATACACTCTAACTTTCTGACCCACACTTAATTATTGTGCTCATTTTTTTATTATTCTACTGGAATAGTTAGCAACATGCATTCTTTTCCTATTTTTACCTTTTTCTTTTACTTACACATTTTCAAGCTTCATGTTCCTTAGCATGTCGCTCTTTAATTTGATTTCAACTGATTTTATTTAACACTTTTGGTTTTTATGAATTGATCTGTCAGTTTTCCACCAAATGTGACAATATACATATATATATATATATATACAGGGTGTTTACGAAATAGGGGGACAAATTTGGAGGCTATTATCTTTGTACCATTACAAGTGTTTTGTCTAAAATAAAGTTACCTGTAAAGTTCCTCATTTAGTAGGTAAATGAGTTAGGAAGGTGCAAGATGTATGATGTGAATATTGGTGTTTATGTTCCGTAGATGTGGTTATTATTATTATTATTATTATTATTATTATTATTATTATTATTATTATTATTATTATTATTATTATTATTATTATTATTATTATTATTATTATTATTATTATATTATTATTTTATTATTATGTATTATTATTATCTTCATTTATTATTAATTGATTATTATTATTATTGATTCTTATTATTATTATGTATTATGAATTATTCATTATTATATATTATTATTATTATTATTATTATTATTTTTTATTTTGATTAGTTATTATTAATATTATATTAGGTTCAGTTTTATTATTTTTTTAGTTTTATTATATTTATTATTATTAATTAAATTATATATTATTATTATTTATTTATTATGATTTATTAGTTATTAGTTTATTTATTATTATTGATTATTATTATCCTATTTTGGTAATAGTTCCAAAATATGAATAAACACTTTAATAGCCAAAAAAAGAATTTAAAATATGTAAGCATATTCAAAGTAACATTCAGCAAATGTCAAAAACAGTTCTAGTAACAAAGACACAACAGAAAGTTACTTCCATCTAAACTTCTCCAGAAGAAAAAATTCATGTCCACTTCTCAGAAAAAGGGGTGTCCATAAGTCCGAAAAAACTCTAAAGTAGGGGGGCTGTCAGCCATCTGGAGGTTCAAAGGTAGAGCGTCGGATTTCCTCTCAGAGTCGCTGCTGTGCGCAATCTTTTTCCTTGAAAGGCTAAGCAAGAAAAGTTTCCTGCTGAGATCATTTTCCAGGACTTAAGAGCTTTGGTTGAAGACTTGATTTTCGGCAATAATTTCGGCTCCGAAACTCGCAGGCATCTTCAGGCAGAAATGAATATTAGATTTGTTGGAAACGGCATGGATGATATTTTGTTAATAGTCCACAATAGTCAAATAAAACGGATTTTAAGTAGCAAAAAAAATTTAAAATTACATATAAAGTAACTTCACAATGTGTCAAAAAAGTTATAAAAAAAGACACAACAGAAATACTTCATCGTAAACTTTTTCCAGAAGAAAAATTCGGGACCACTTCTTCAGAAAGGGTGGTCCATAAGTCCCTAAAACTCTAAGTAGGGGCTTACAGCTCCTGGGAGGTTCAAAGAGGTAAGAGCGTCGGACGTCTTCCTACTCAGAGTCGCTTCGTCGGAAGTTAGTTATGGATTGAAAACTTACCTATCTTGTTTTCAGAGAGAAATGGAGTTGGTTCTGGAGAAATTTCTTACCTCTGAAATACAAATTTCTGAAAATAAAATAAATGATTTTTCTTTAAAGAAATCCTTAAAAAATAAGTTGGCTTCACCACCTTTGGTGCATTGTTATCTTGATGATATTTTGTTGCGTTCCAAGAACTTTAAAAATCATTTGGAATTGCTTGATCTAGTATTGCATAAATTGAGAAAGATGGAGTTAAAGGCAAAGCTATCAAAATGTACTTGGGCTACATCTGAAATCGAATTCTTGGGACATGTTGTTAATGAAAAAGGACTGCAGAAGAACAATGCATATTTTGACAAAATAAAAAAAATACGAGATTGAAAATATTAAGACCATTGGTCATTTACATACTTTCCTGGGTTTAACCTTATGACAAAGGAAGTTTATGAGACATGCTGATGAAATTGCCAAACCACTAATAGAAATATTGGGCAACCTATAAAAATGGTAATTGATTGGAATGATAAGCAAATAGAGGCATTTAAAAATTTAAAATCTTTGTCTTTAGAAAATAGCACATTGTATTTTCCAGATTATAACAGTGAACACAAATTGATAGTTGCTACAGATGCCTCCAAGGAGGGGCCGGATCAGAACTGATGCAAGACCAAATAGGTGATGATGAAGAACTCGAACGGAGAACAATAGCTTTGGCTAGCATGACCTTCTCTAAAGCACAGAAAAATTACAGTGCCATAGAACGAGAGCTAGCAACCATCGGATGGGGGATAAAGACTCTCAAATATTTCCTTTTGGGAATACCCTTTATATTGAAAGCTGATCATCAACCACTAAATTATTTATATTCCTTAAAAAATGTAGATTAAAGGTTAGAACGCACATTAAAAGGTTTATTGGAATTTAACTTCGAAATAGAGTACATTTCAGGAAAAGATAATGTCAAAGCTGATGGTCTCAGTAGAAATGTAGTAAATTCAGAAATAGTGGTTGAAGATTTTGGCGGAGATTACAGAGTTATTCATTCCCTTAAAGGTGGTCCAAACTGCATGATTGGTTGTCTATTATTTCAAATTAAGAGAGACCATACGTTGTTTAATATTTGAAAAAAGATGAGTTCTAATCCAACCAAAAGAACCTATTTTATTTCTTCGAGAGATATTAGTTAAAGAGCTTCTAAAATCCCCCCAAAATTATAAAATAGAAGGCAAAAAGAGAATTATCTCGAATATGATGGACCCCAAAATCGCACCTTCCTTTGACATTTTGAATGCTTTTGGTGAACTTTTTCAATGTATTATTTATGTATTTGTTCACAAAATATTTTTTATGAAATTTACTTACCATACGAAACCACTTGAAAATGCACCTGTCATTAATTTATTTTCTTTGTCTGGTAGACATGTTGAGTTAATAGAACCTAATGAAACGGAAAAATGTAATTCATTTTTAAAACAGAGACTTGTTCCTCATGGAAACAAAAGATTAGATAATGAATATGCTTTAGAATTTAGACCAGACTCAGAGTTACCACTTGTCAATTCTTTTAAAGAAACTCCTGCACTCAATCTGCTCTATGAACAGAAGGAAGAAGGTATAGTGTATCATTTCGGAGACCAATATTTTGATACTGATATGGTGAGTTGTAATCATCTACAAATTCGCATTTTAAAGATTTGTGTCACAATTAATGATTTACGTTTTTGCAGTATTTTGGATACGGGCACATCTATTAATTTAATCTTCAGAACTGCATTGAAAAACTTTGTACAAAGAAAAAGAAAACAAAACTGCCACTCAGTCATTCTGTAATTACGGTAGGATACAATGGAACATCTCTTTTAAGTGAGTATGCTTAATTGGATATAAAAATTGAAAATTTTAGAAATAAATGATGTGCCTTTTGATATGGTGAGTTGTAATCATCTACAAATTCGCATTTTAAAGATTTGTGTCACAATTAATGATTTATGAGAGTGCGTGTATTCTGTATTAGAAAACATAATTAATAAAAATAAAATAAACGTTTGTATGAATTTAAGACACTCCTATCTCTAATTAAAATAACAATATATGAGTCAAATTACACAGAAACCAAAAATTGGTTATCCAAAATCTATGCAGAGAGAGCTCAATTCCTTTCATTCCTCATAATATATAAAATAAATTTATTAATATTTTATTTAAATATGATTTTCTATATTTTATTGTTATTTTTGTTTATCGGTTATTGTATTCTTCCAATCAATATAAATAATTAATTATATATACATTAATATATATATATATAGTAATTAATAATTAATATACTATATAGTATAGTATATATTATAAAATATATATATATATATTAATTAATATATATATTATATATAATATAAATATATACTTAATATATATATATATATATATATATAATTTATATTATATATTTAATATAATTATATTTTACTTAAAATATATATATATTATATATATATTAATATTATATATATATATTATAATATATATCATATATATCAATATATTATTATATATAATAATATATATAATATATATAATTAAGATATTATATATATTAATAAAATATTTGTATATATTAATAGTTGAATTTTTATATATAATATATTATATTAAATATATATATATATTATATATATATATATATAATATATATTAAATATATATTAAATATACTATATTCTATAGTTTCTCTCCTGAAATTTTTTATTTTGTGGGAAAAAAAAAGATGGTAAATATTTGTTTTATAATCTATCACTAAAATTTTCATTTATAATCAGTTGTATTTGTAGTGTTATAGTCTACGTTCATTGGTTCCAAATGCAATCATTGCGCGCATTGGTTGCCGAAAAAAGCGTGTTTTTTTTTTTAAGAAATGAACTAAAGTGAATATATAAATTAATAAATATTATAAATAAATTATAATTAAGTGTCAATTGTGAGAGGTTACTAAAAATGTTTAAGTTAATGGTTTTTGTTGAGAGTTACGTACTAGTTACATAGATTTTCTTTAATTAGCTTCTTCGGATATTATAAATATATATAAAATATATATAATATTATATATATATATATATATTAACTATATATATAATTATATGGCATATTATATATATATTTTATGATTATGTAAATCAAATATATATATATAGTATATAATAAATATATATAATATATAGGTACTTGTTAATAATAACTATAGTAAGAGGTAATTTTACGAATATAATTAATTGTATCAAATTCTAATATATACCTATTATATCAATATATAAATAAACCAAGATAAGCAATAATAAAGGAGCGAGGGGAAACGTCAATAATTATATAACTTAAACTCTGAATATTTAAAGTTTGTAACACTATTAAGCTATCAGTAGTAGTAGTATTACTATAATTATTATATAGAATAAAATTGTGTGTAGAGTATTAGTTAGCTAAATAAGTTATATTTGGTTAACATATAGTATGATATATTATATTAAGTTATATTAAAGTGCTCTCAGTAATTAGTAGTTATATATATATATATGAAGATGTATACATGGTATTATAATAGTTATAATAGTATTATAGTATTATTTATTGTATATATTTATATTGTAATATATATATATATATATATTATATCAATATATATATATATATTATATATATCCGGATTAAGTTACCTCTGATATGATAGTTATACCATCTTATGACTCTATAGTTTTAATCAAAGATTATAGCTAATATATATATATAAATAGTACCTATTATTTAATATATTATATATATATATATAATATATATATATTAATATATATCTATAAATATAACTAATATATATAATATACTATATTAAATAGTATATTATATAAGTATATCTATATATATATTGTATGTTTAATATTTTATTATTAATTTTTGTTAAATATTAATTGTAATTTTAATGATCTATAAAAGCTGCTTAATCTGGGCTGTTCCTGCGGAGACGTTGAGGGATCGTGTTATCTGCGGTGGAGATGTTCGTTCCGATTGTTTAATTAGTGGATCTAGATTTTAATTTCAATGTTAATGAAGAATTTTGGATATCCAAAGTTTTATTATTCGAGTAATTAAATTTTTTTATCTTGAAAATTTATCTGATTTAATAACTTTCAAAATAGAAGATTGTTTTTTATTTGAATGAATTGCATATTTTTACAAATTATATATTATTATAATTATTATCATTATATTATTATTATTATTATTATTAATTATTATTATTATATTATTTCAAATTATTATTATGAAGACTTTAATAACATAAGTTATTTAAATAAATATTATTATCCATTATTTAAATATTATTATTATAATAGTTATTAATTAATTATTATATATATTATTATTTTATATTATTAAACAATAAAATAATATAAATAAACTAAGCTTTGAGGCTTGCTCGCTAACGGAGTCAAATGGCTTAGTCTATTGAGAGCGCTGGAAGCTAACGCCCTGCATTGGGAGGTTGGGTCATAATATTATACTATATATATATTAGATAAAATAATTACTAGTATTTATGCTGATATATATACTATACTATTGTTATTAGAATTTATATTGCAAAAATCGCTCTAGTTGGCAAACCTATTACTTATATTATTATTATTCTATATTTTATTAATATAATTATGATGATAAGATGTCATTATAGTTATATCTATAGATATATTATATCTATATATATTATATATATCTTATATTAATTCAACACTGATTTTTTGGACACAAAATAAATTATTTACTCGCAATATAAACTAAAAAAGTGTAAATATAAAGATCACACCTCACCACACAAAAATAAACACCTGAGTCAAACTTATTTCGAAAGCTCAAAAAAGAAAATATATATATGTAATTTCTCATATTGCTTTGTTTGTTAATATATTTCTGAAATATATTAAAATATGAAATAACGAATTGGGGAGAACCCAAGTTTTTTGTGCATGTTTAATAATTAATAAAGACAAAAATGGAAATAAATAATTATAAAAGAAATAATAATAATAATAATAATAATAATGTATAATATAATAAAATAATTTAAAATAATAATAATATAATAGTAATTATAATATTATTAAACTAAGAATTTTAGATAATCTTATATATCTTATATTGTTACAAGAGACAATAGATTTCCCTACATAAATTTTTTATATAATGAATATATGCAAATAATATATATATATGATAATTAATAAAATATGAAATAATAAATATAATTTAGAGTAAATAAAAATATTATAATAAATAATAATAATAAATTAAAAAAAATTAAATAATAATTACATATAAACAGTTAGTGTTACATTACATATACACAATCCCACAATTTAATAATATTAAAACATTATTTCCTCAGAGAAATGCTATTTTTTTTTAACTAAATACATATAACTTCTAAAAATTTTAAAAATATAATAGGCGGCGATAGTATAACTTTTCCTATAGTTTTATCTATTATATATATAGGGAACATAATACCAATCTATTATATATATATTAATATATATATATATATATACATATATATTATATATATATATATATTATATATAATTATATATATATATATAGATATATATATTATAATTAAATTAATGATATATATAATATATACTATATATATATATATGTATATATATATATATATCAATATATATATATATATATATATAAGTATCACTCACTCATAACACATTCCTTTACTTGAAAAACACACTTTTACATATATATATAAAACTTTATATATATAAGTATACTATACTATATATAAAATATACCTGGTATATTATATATATATATACACCCATTATGAATTATAACTATATATTATAATTATATTGATGATATATAGTATATATATAGTATAATATATATATATATATAAAGAATATGATATTTCATATATAGTTATATTAGTTTATTATATATTATATAATTATTATTATTATATCGAATATAATTATGGATATACTAGTGAAAATTTTATATATATAAATATAAATCTAAAGTTAAATTAGTTATATATATATATATATATTTCAGTTTACCTAAGTATAGGACTATAAAGATATGGAGTATTACCAAAGTTTACCTTATATTATATACTATATATATTATATTATTATATATATATATATAATATACACCCATATATATATTACATATAATATAATAAACACCTATGGACCAACTTACAGAATCTTGTATACATAGTTAGTACTTAAAACTAGCCATATTTTATTATCTTAATTAATGGTGATTCGTGCAAAACTAGAGAGTAAAAATAGGCACGAGAATACCGAATACCGGAATATTCGGGTATAAAGGAACTAAGAAAGTATTCGGCCAACTGAAAATACCGCGAGATAATTCGTGCCTGATTAATCACTTCGCTATTCGGTACTCGCGCGAAAGATATAAGTTTCATTAATCGTCTCTCGGGTATCACATAATCTTATTGTAGGGAAAAATTAAGATAAACTTGTACTGGTTCAATAAAAAATAAAGAGGTAATATATTTAGGGTCTTGGATGGACCTTATAGTTAGTTCAGATATACCGCTTATATATTCAGGCTGACTGATTCATAAATATAAAAAAATTTCATCCCGAGTCTGACTCTCTGCTACACATCCCGTTTTTCGGTGCAATCATGATCCCTATTGTTTGCATATTCCCTGAGGAATGAACACAAATTCCATGTGCGCACTTGATGTTGGCTGTATAGAATTGTGTACCTTATAACTTTCCGCATATATCTACTAAATAGCATAAGCAAGTTTATTGCGTGTCGAAATATTCGGGAAGCATTTGGTAACTTTAGTATGTCTATATTGTTTATGTGATTTAAAATGTCAAGGGGATTTGTGTGTAGGAAAATGTCTGGATAATACAGTGCGGAGGTCTCGTCATTGTTTTCACAGCCAGGTGAACTGAACGATCTTGTAATGACGAGTTGTATGTTGCCGAATGTTGTCCTGAGCTGTCTCCGCTTTCGAGGTGTGCATGAAAAAATTGAACTGCTGGACCATGGCACAAGAGTAACATTTTAATGATTAACGGAGAAGCAGAACTGCGGAGGATCTTCCAGGTCAGATGGTATCCCTTGTTTTAATTGTTGCCAGTGACGTTGCAAGGCCTACTACTGCGCTATGGGACTTAAACGCTCAAGCATAAGCGATGCCAGGTGAGTGGCGGACTGTTTATTGACACTGTCCAAGAGCAGTTTATAATGTGTGTGTACACAATGGCAACAGGTTTGAAATGTCGGTTCCACGTTGAGGGTTACTTTGGTACGGAATGAGAGAGGAAATGCAAAAATCAAACAGTTTGGAGAGGCTACAATATCAGGTAAATATTCGGTTCGGTAAATATGCGTCGACCTCAAAGTTTGTAAACATTTTGCTCGGTCAGCTAGCAGGTTTCACCAAAATATTCCCTGCTTCCTATGCTATTGGGAACAGCCGGGGCGGCCAAAGGATCACTGGATACCAAAAGAGAATTGGCCCACCGAGTGATACCCTTGACGCCAGGTGACAGGAACATAGTACGTGAACCACTTGTACTGAGAGAAAACATCATCTTACCTCCACTATCACCCAACAATAAACCACTCTGTGGGATTATGGAATGAACACAATTTTGTTGAAAGTGACCCCCATGGACCATGAATAAGCTGTAATGCTTCACGCTATATCTAGGGGGGCTCAATAAAACCGTTTTCCTGGTCTGAGTACGCGCAGATGTAAAAAGCTGGTGAATATTTGTATTGTAGCACGCCAAAACAAATACGGTATCTCTCCCCCGTAGGATGCTAAGTGCCTTTGTACAGACAATGACCTTAGTGTTTAAGAGCAGATGCGTGAATGCTTTTCAGATGTAGTACACAGAGATTTTACTGAGAGGAACAGGGATGAAGAAAAAACCGAGAAAACCACCTAATCATTGTATCAGGAGACTGTCTAGATGATTTTCGATTCCTCATTCACCTTGAATGTAGTATGTATCGGAAAAATAAGTTGGACACTTTACATTCTCGAATCTAAAAATATTTCACAGAGAGAGAGATAACCTTATCGGCGCATGTTTAGTGAGTTGAAATAATGGGTTTGATCACGGCTTTCCCACCTACAAGATCGTGAAAAAGATTAAAAAGGAGACTAGGTACGCCGTTACACCCAAAGGCATAGTGGGGATATCAATATTATTTGATTACTGGCCGACTATTGTTGGAGCTTCATGAGGGATATTCCAGACGCTATGCACAGTAGATCTTCTACGAAGAGAAAGTTACTACCATCGTAGGTATGTTTACATTACTAAACCCATTCCATTCCACCTCAAACAATTCACTCTGTATGGTCCGAGAGATACATCAGCTGCTTTAATTCCCAAATAGTTGAATTAACTTTATGTTTAAGCACATGATCACTCTGTAGTCAAAGAGAACATGTACTCCATATCATTGCGATTTGTTTCTCTCCTTCATATATCTAATATATATATATATATATATATATATTCTATAGGGGTTACTTAATAATTTATTATATATTATTAATATTTTATAAAACCAATATTATTAATAAGGTTCTAATATAAAGATAATATATATATTAGATTAATACGTATATATTAAGCTTTTTGGTTCCAAAAATGAAAAGTTTATATTATATACGATAATATATTATTCTAATTTCATTTCGATTATGTGTGATGAGCGCCTCTTGAAAAAGGAATGAAATATATATTCATTATAAATATTTTAAATCAAAATCTTGTGAGATTAACAATCATCTCAATATCAAGCTCTAACAATGTGGCGATGTGATATTGCAAAACCGATTACATTTTGGATATCAGCACATCACACTGAGAGCGAATTCTATAACCCAAGGGCCGTCACAAGAAATTAAAGTTTAACACAGTGTTATATATCTACAAATGTAATTAAACCAACAAAAGTGGTGTTTTGTTAGCGTGGCAAATATGCATTAACCAATACCTTCACATATTAAAAATGAATTAAATGAAAATTGTAAAAAAGTTTTCGTAGAGTTACACTAGATAGTTAAACTGAATACTTCATTTGAAATAAGCTCTAAGGCTTAAAGAATAACAGAACAGTTAGCAGTTCTGCTCATTTTCAGGGGATAACCTTTTCTTGTGGCTTTACTTTCATGCATCCTTCCTGTTCTAAATATTCTTCCCTACACACTTCGAAAAAAAACCCTGATGGACGGTGGATGCTGACTAATGTATTGTTGGATTTGATCTAAGCATTTCTTTTTCAAATTCATAAAACTATTGAGGCCGTAACGCCGTTTTTCCACCAAATTGTGAACAAAGGGAGCCTATCATTAATCTTACATGCGTGGCGCTCCAAATATGTATGGCAAACTTCTATATTGGTTTATTTATCTTTATAGCCTACTTTAAATGGTTTAAAACATATCTAGAAATAAGATCACAGTATATCAGGAAGATAGGACATTATTCTTTTTTCACAACTCTCAACTTCCTTTAATCTTGTATGACGAAATTTTGATTGCATGATTACATTTCTATTAATAACACATCCCGAGATATAAAAGGAAGTGGTGAAAATATGGAACCTTCAGCTTCATCTTTCCTCCCCCAACAAATGGATATCTATTCTGTCAGCTAAAAGTCAGGAGTTCTACAGTATTATCATGCTATTCTTTCCATGTATCAACGCCATATTGTTTTTTACTGAGAGATGCATATCTTGATTCATTGTATGAAAAAATTAGCTTATATGAAACAGATATCTATAGAATAAAGTAAACTAGTCACTATCAAAGATTTTTATCTACTATCAGAAACTTAGAATAGTCCCTTTAACTGAGCTAGATATCAATAAAAAGAGCGATCTATCCAATATCGCGATGTGTAAAACTTATTCCACTGAAGCTTTTGCCTTTTAAATTGCCGTCATTAATAAGTATGTATCTAATTGCTAAAAATGGAAGGGAAATCACTTGCGGCGACTGTTACATTCACGTTTATGCTTGTTTTAGTGATGTTTGTCAAATGGCTCAAAGTAAATGGAATAATTTTGTGGAAGAAGAAAAGTCAGTCAACATTTTTAGCAAAATTGCATTCAGCAGCTTATATGGATAGGGGAACTTTTTGTTCAAACAATTCTTTTAAGCATATCATAAGTTCTTTCCAACGTGAAGAAACGTCTTGAAATTAATCTTATTGCTGTTTGAAATTCAGCTGCATCTGTAAAGTTTTAAGCCTTGCAGCCGCCGTTGCTGAATGGTGAAAAATGAGAGGAAGGATATGCTTCTGTAAGTAAATAAAATTATCTTTAACAGACCTCTGACATAAGTATGAACGTCCCAAAAAAAAGCACCAATGATGAGACGAACGCATTACCAAAATCCAGTGTGAGGACCCTTATTACAAAGACAAACCAATTGGAAAACTCTATGAAATAGATCAAAATGCAATCCTACGTCTCCATTCTAAGATTAAAGACCAGCTACCGTAATTGGTAATATATGAGGTGAATAAACTCCATTTAATCTTGGTTTTCAAAGGTTCCTGTATTCCCTATATACTGAGAGAAAATCCAATTTTTTGAGTGAAAGTGTTATTAAAAAAATGATAAATATCAGAGGAGCCTCATTATAATGGATCTTGTATTACAAATTGTACCACCCAGATGTCACTAATCGCCCATAAAAAACTTATCCGGGTGCACATCCGTCATAACCTAAAATATATAAAAAATCTTTTGCTATAAATTTTTATTTTTTTGGGAAAGAGAAAGCAATTTTTCTAAATTTTCAATTTTTCAAACCTGGTACACTTCAAAATACTATGTGGAGCTAAAATAACTTTCTAACCGCTTATGGGCTTAATCGTGCCTATTTGAAACTTTGTAATTTTAACATATAAAGTTTATAATTGAGTTATAATAAGAGCTCAATAAAATATGATATGAATAACGAGGCGCTTTGGTTTTCCCAAAGGGGGGGGGTGTTTCGAAATTATTTGAATTGTTAAAAAATCTTAAGTATTTTCCGTTCCAGGAAAAATAATCTATCGCTGACCTTCTACTTGAAACAATTAGGTTCCGCTAAAAAGCCGAAATACCCGAATATTCGGTATTTTTGGGCCCGAAATAGGCCGAAGTACCGAATACTTACCGCATAAAATACCCGTGCAAGCAAACTATCTTACCACCTAATGATAAGCCTTTATAAGTATAGTAGCTAAGCACTACTCATAATTATTTTAAATTAACATTTAAACAATAAGTTACCATAACTTATCTAAGATATGAATAAACGTTTTTTATTATTAGTTATATTTTCTAAAAAGTTTTTGTAAAAATTATTTTAGAATTTTATAATAATAAAAAATTACTTAAAGGTGTATATATATTTATTAATACTGTATAATTCTTTATCAACCATGAAAATCTTATCGCCTACTATATATTTTAACTTATATATACCAGTAAGCTTTTTCATTACAACTTTAACATGACTTTCATAAACATAAGCCATTTATAATTTAAACAAATTTATAAATAAGTTAAAACATATAATATATAGTATTTATTATAAAAATTGTATATAATGTAATAATATATATATAAATATTGTTTATATTTTCAAAGTTTTTTATTGTATAATTTTTTGAAAGTTTATATAAAAAAAAATATCCTTAATGAGTTATAATTTATATATATATTAAATCCCGTTCCATAGGAATAAAGAGCAGTTAAACTAATTATATAAACTTATATATATATATATAGTATATATATCACAATATACCCATGGAACACTTCACAGTAAACTGTGCCAAGGCGTAACTAGTGATTATATATACACTCCAATTATTATTATTATATTACAAATTAGTAGGTTTATATAAAGAAATTGATTAACGTATTATTTAGTATTTCAAAAAAGTTTTTATTATCGTGGTGTGAAATTTTTGTGGGTGGGTGTTGGGTAAGTGTTGAGAAAGAAATACATAAAAAACAAATTTGGCAAAAACATTTTGCTGCACAATAATTACTATCACTTTCAGAATTAACCCTCATTTACTTTTACATAAACCTTATTTAACTTTAGTAAATTTATACATTATTCGTTAAAGAAAATATTTTTTATCAAAATTTAGGAATTGGATAAGATTTCTGGGGTTTGCGGAGTAGACGCTACTAGAACTTCCTATAGGAGTCTTTTTAAAAAATACGCCCGATTGCGTTTTATTGAAGTTCCATAATAGTCAATTAGGTTTATTTGAAGTTTTCTTTAATTTTGATGAGTTCATAAAAAATTCTAAATCACAACTTGGAAATTTTGGATGGTGATATTTATTTATCAATAATTAAGTATATATATTTATTAACATTCTTTTGAGAAGTTTATTATATAATAAAATAATCTTAAAAGTGTATTTATAATAATATATATTTTTTCGAGTTATATTCCATATAAGAGAAGAAACTATAGAATGACTTACCTAATATCGCATACTCACATTTTAACTATATATATATACCTAATGAATCACTGGTAACCCTTTACAGACTCGTGCAATAAACTAGAGATGCAGGACACATTGAGAGAGAGTAGAGAATTGAAAAAGAAGAGCGAGAGAGAGAAGAGAGTAAAGTGAGTAATGGGAATCAGGACCCAGCGCGAAAGTGCTCAATTCACGAATGATGATGTACTGGCCCAACGATCTTTACTTGGTTGAAATAAAATCAAACCTAGCGCATTTGGTGGTGTCCGGTTCTCTACTCGAAAATTTTTTGAAGTTATTGCGTCGGTAAAGAAATCTAAAGATGTTATTTATATAATGGGTTAGAATTATAAAGTTTCTAGCCAGGAAAAAATCTAATCGCTACCTCAAATATAATTAACCTAATAAAAAACAATAAATTGAAAAAAGAAATGTACTTAACATATAGTCATTGTCCTAATCCTCAAAAACGAACCTAAAGACCATCCTTCTAAAAATTTCAAAATTGCTCTTAGTACCTTAAAAATAATTTCAGGTTGCTTCTTTAAAGGAAAGCCGAGAATTAAGCGGGGAAACCGATACCTAGTAGATTACTAAATCTATTAAATTAGATATGCGTAGAAGATATTAAATGCTAGAGGACAAGAAATATGGAGATTATACACCACAGTATTATTGAATGAGATATAGGGTGGTTATGGAGACGACCTGTATGAATGAATGTAAAGGTTCAGAAAAAAAAAGAGTAACTGCTGCCCATTCAATGAGTCACAGTTTTTGATAGTATATAATGTGAGAAAAATAAAAAAATTGCATAAAAGGATTACTTTGTGTGAAACAGAATTACACGTCAATTCCCAAGGAAGAGAGAGAGCTAGAACCAGTCGGCGAACCTATAATTAACTTTTACATAATAGGAGGGGAAAATCCCCCTGACCATGTGGTGTCCTGTGAGTAAAATTGTTTGGTTGTGGGTCCACCACTAAAAGCCGGCTGGGGAGCACACACGTTGAGACACCCGATCTCCAAGATCCAAGGACTATCTTAATACTGCCCCTATTTGTAAGCGGCTTTTCCCCGTCCCGGTGTAGAAAAGAACACCACTAATTTACCAAGATAATAAGAGTGTATATCACAGATGAGGACATTATCATACACACCTTTGTTCATAGGTTTTCATAAGAAAGGTCCCTTTCGCCTTATTTAAATATTTCTCCGACAAAATTTTATAGTCGAAAAATTCCCTTCACACCAAAATTCTTAAAGTTGATGCCAATTTCGAGAGTTCACAGAACCAAGAGAAAGAATATCTACCCTCTGTGCCTGAGGCCAGAGTCAGTGAACTAATAATCCACCTTACGGAAAACCTACTTGTGAGCCCAAACATGGCGGACCATACAAAGAAACGTGCACCTCCAGCGCCTAACCTATGGAAAAGCCCGGAAAGAGGGGCAGTGGGCCTTTTCTCAACGCCGCGTCTCTGTCCAATTCGCGTGCAAAATTTTCATTAACAAAACACAGATATGCATTAATAACAATGTAAGGTATAAAGATATGATAACGTTGTTTCAAAAAAGTTTTCGAAATTTGAATTTAAAAAAATCTAAGTATTTTTCCATCTTCCAAGGAAAAAAAATCCTTATATAACCGGCAACCTTATTACTTGTAGGAGGGGAAATTCCAACATACGTGTATTTGCCTTCCTGCGAGAAGTGGAGCAACCGAGAAAATTGTTTGTAACATGGGGATATAAATTGTGGCTTTCAGAAATATGGGGATTAAAGCACTTGGAGGGCGCTGGAGCGAAATCTTAATAAGTGACCACAATGAGTGGTCCTTGGTTAAGGAAATAAAATTCGAGAGAGGGGGAAATCATTATAGTCCAATTAATTTGTGCCCCGTAAAAATTGAAAGCAGTGAAGGACCAAAAACACGTGGAGAACAAACACACACGACATTTATAAATCTATACGCAAAGACAGACTTATGCAAGGGCCCACCTAACGCATAGCACTTTTCCCCACTTCTGTTAATTTAACTATAGGAGAGAGAGCCCCGTTCCAGTTAAGATATAACAACGCGTTAGGAGCCCAAAAATTCATATTATGATCCAGACGTTGAATCTTATATTGGACACGGAAAAAAGTTGTATCATGAAAATTAATGATTCTGAATATTTTTTTGAACTAAAAAAAATCTAAGTATTTGAATTCTTGGCTAACATGCGGGGTGGGAGACACCAAGAAAAATATAAAAATCCTAGAGTATCTAGTCGCGGCCGTACGCTCAATATGACCACTAAGGCGAAGATTGGTTGGGGAGCAGGGGAATAAGCCAAGGTGTATACCAAATTCATCATTCTATGTCCAAGCCCTGCAAAAAGGAGAAAGAGGAAAAGTTAAGGGAATGTAACCTAAACTTTCCAAATATATTTAGGTCGTGTTGCTCCAGAAAACAATTCTTTCAGAGCGAAAAGGCAGAAATGCTCTATACGCGCGGACACTCCAAGATGTTTATAGAAGGGATAACCGAATGTAAGATTAAGGGGGGTTTTGAGTAGCAGAGTAACAGGATAATTATTATGACCAGCAAGTAATGAATTATGTGGAAAATTAATACACGCTTCTTCGGAAGTTGTAGAATTTCTCAGAAAATATAGAGTAGCATTTCCCGGAAATTGCAAATTTGGGAAATTTTCAATACTTAATCAATTCCTCACCAGAAAGAAAGAGTGCTAGACGCGGATTCTTGGTTCGTAATCGCGAGTATATAAACAAAGGATCCTACGCGGGCGAGATTACATGCGGGGATCGCTTCCAATATTTTACTTGAGAATAGGGAAACTAAACAAGGTTGTAGTGGTTTTGTTGGGTCTCAAAACCTGGACACTTACAGACTTGTCAGGCCTATACGCCATTTTATAAACAAAATTAGGTGCCAAGGTTTAATCCAAAGAATAAGATGTTAAGTACGAACGTATGTCTCTTTCACCATACAAAGTGCTTCGATCATGATTAGGCCCGAAAATTGGCCCGATGTATATGAAACGTTGAAGTTTAAAAGAGGTCGACTATAAGTATTTGCGAAACAAGCACCCCCTATCCGTTTTTTCCAGGAAAAAAAAATTGCTTGATAAATATGGCAATACTACTTAGGTTAAGTATACTCACGCGATGAGAAAGTCGTATTTCAGGAACTTTTAATTTGCGGTGCATATGTTAATGTCCGTCTAAGATCATTGAGTCCTAAGAAATCCTAGAGAGGCACATACCTGTTACAAAGCCTTTACAACAGGACGATATGTCGCGAAGGCCTTGAAACCATGATAAAGGTTAGGTGCCAATTTTTATCGTTTAACGAGAGTAATGAAGTAGAAGGTAGCGGTAAATAAAGTTTCACATATAATTCAGAGATATTATTCACCAATTTTTAAGTCTTTTCTAAGAATATCGTCACCAAATAGTGGAGTAAAAAATATTGGATAGGGTGGTGTAAATTGAGAAAAATTAGTACTTTATAAGCCTATTTTTATGTCGCGAGGTGAGTAATAACACAAATACTTATACTGCAATCCGTGGTAATATACATATTTTATTCCCTCAATAAGCTCTATTTGAAGTTTGCCGTTCCAAGAAAATGGCATAGAAGTGAACGGCAATATTTAGCACACCCAAAGGAGTACTCCATTGGACTAACTGCATAGTAACAGACATGATAAATAATTACTCATGAAGCGCGCCTTTAATCGCGAATTTGAAGGGACAGAAGTAACGATGTCATTAATTAATTTAACAAACTTGTAAGGTTATAAAGATATAATAACGTTATCATCAGATTTTTCGAAAAATTTGTTGAATTTTAAAATCTAATAGTTGTTCCCCAGGAAAAAAAAATTATCCCATTTACATTTCGAATTCAATTGTAAAAATAACACACTTAAATAACTAAACCTGAACACCTTCCATTTCCAAGAAAGTGGCGGGGGTCAATAAAGAAGAGCCATCAAACCTGGAATGGATCTTTTTGGCAGAAATGCTTCATAAAAAAAGAGGGAAGTTGTTTCCCATCGGAAGACCGAGATTAAGTATGTATAAAAAGTAGAATAAAATTTTGGGTTGTTGTTGTTTGTTGTTGTTGTTGTTGCTGTGTTTTATTATTTTATGTATAATCTTCTTTCTTTGTCTATAGAATACCGTAGGAGAGAAAACACTCGTAACAAAGTAACCCTTTAAGGCTAATGGATATCCCACCCATGCCATTGCTTTAGTTTTAACTAATCATCTTAAGATGGATATAACAAGTAAATAAAAAGACCACCAAGATATGATAAAAAAAGATATTGATTACTATTCCTATTCCAGAAATATGTTGTAAGGTAAGTTCGGAAAAATTTTGACAACGTTGTTCCAACACGAAGAAAAGTTCTAAAGAGAATCAAGTTTTGTATCGTTCCAACACAGGGGACATATTAGAAAACAATAAGAGATTCGTCTCCGCCGGGTCTATTAGAACGATTTTTTTGAGGCACACAACAAACACGTGCGACGAGCTTGACAAAGGACTGTTTGCGAAGTAGAGCTACCCGCCCATTATTAAGAAAGCCTCCCCAACCAAATGCTCATATCATATCTAAGTTACGGTTACACTTAAAGTAATGAACATAAATTAAACGATTAGGAATGCGCGTTTGAAATTCCATTTTCTATACAGGCTTTCTCGCGATATAAAAAATTTACATTAAGGTTACTCGCATGTTTGTGGAAACTTGTTTCACAACCGAATTCCTATAATATCTGTCCAACACTCTTATTTACTGGTTTTCCTCCCCAAACCTCGGATCTTTCCCAGATTGGGAATAGGGAAATTACCAAATGGCCTGTCACCAAACCCGCTGCCGAGAAACACCTTAGAGATGTACCAGAAAAAAGACGATATCGAAGCATGGTCTACACCGACCAATATGTTATTCTTTTAGTTTTTAAACTATATATTAACGTAGAAAATCCCAGCATATAAAAAGGAGAACAGAGATAACGCTTTTGGGATTGTCAAGACACGGGTGAAAAAAGTATTGAAAACTTGTCCCGTAAATTATTTTATGCTTGAAAGTTATTATAAAAAAGAATTAACTGAAGTATTATTCATAATTCTCCTCAGGTAAAAAAAATCATCGCTTATCCCCTCGGGGTCCCAAGGGCCACCGGTCCTTTGTTTCTACTTCGCCCAAAACCCTGGAACAACTTACAGAACTGTCAGGCCCCCCTAACGCCATTTTAAAAAATTAACAAACTGTATGGCAGGTTAATGAGATACTGTTTTAGAACACTTGACATTAACCATGTTGCAGTTTTCAAAAGATGTTATCCGAGAAATATAAATAATGTTAGACATTAATATCAAAATCTAAGTAGTGTTGTTTCTGTGTTCCAATCCGGAATATATCTCCTACTGCCGCTACCTCACTTATCTTTGTTCGCCCCAAATGACCTCTTGGAAGCCTAACTTGAACAAGACACTCCAGGCTAACGCACTTTTTATTAACAAATTTAAGTAAAGAGGTATTAATACACTGTAGGTCGGAATGAAGGCAGAAACGGTGTTGATTTTTCAAAAGTTTATATTTTCTGAGAATTTCCTTTTAATGCGAAGTTCAATTTAAAAAAATCAAGTTATATTTTTCGTTCCAGGACAAAAAATCTAATCCGCAACCTATTATTCCAAAAACCCCTGGAAAACACTTACAGACCTTCAGCTAACGCCCATTGATTGATTAAAGCAAATTAGTTAAAGGTTGGTTTCAGAATATGATAAGACCACTTTTTAATTCGTTCAAACAACAGTTGTTCCGAAAATTTTTGAAGTTTAAAAAATCTAAGTATTTTTCGTTTTCCAGGTAAAAAATTCTATCCGCAACCTTATTATTATTAACGGCGCATCATGTATGGTCCAAAACCTGGACACTTACCAGACTCAAGCCTAACGCCCATTTTTAATTAACAAATTAGTAATGGTATAAAAAAAGTATAACGTTGTTTTCAAAAGTTTTCGAAAATTTTTGAAGTTTTGAAATAATCTAAGTATTTTCGTTCCAGGAAAAAATCTATCGCATACCTATTATCCAAAACGCTGTGACACTTACATGACTTCATAGCTAATGTACCATGTACAAGCCTATATCAGGGATGGTCAGATATTCTTAGATAAAATTTGATGTTTTTCTCAATCACCCTACCCTATGTGTCAAATATACATTATTTTCAAACAAAAATATTTTCCATACATATTTTTACATTATGCACCAAAGTGTAAATTTATCCTCAGATAAAACTTCTATCAAAACTGGCACATTTTCCACAAACCTTTTCATAGTGAAAATACTCAAAATCCATTCTTATTTACCTAGTTTTATGGTACCGTAAGTTGAGTTGTGAATCCTATGGTTCCCATCAACTGGGAAATTGTTGATGAGCACTTCTTAATTTTTCTCCAATGCATTGAATTTCAGAATAAAGCCATAGCTATCTGTTGAGTTTTTGGATGTTAAGAGTCATAAAGCCTTCCAATATCTCACATGAGAAGTGAATAAAATCCTGCTGCCATTTGCAACAACC
>JABUQX010046614.1:0-27500 GCA_015478945.1 Trachelipus rathkii
CGCAAAAGAGATATCGCCAATTCGTCGGAAGACGAGATTACGTTCTCTGCGTCTCCCCGTAAGGGGCGCTGCCCCACAAAAAATAAAAATGATCGTAGAAGACTGAAACTTGGAGGCTGGGTTGAGGAGTTGGAGTCGGAGACGGAGTTGGAGTCTGAGACGGAGTCGGAGTTGGATTCGGATTCGGAGTCCAGAGACCCCTCCGGAGGGGGGTCCCCAGTTGAAAAAAAAAAAAGAAGAAATGCATGGAATGCAAAACAGGGAAGAAAGAAGAAAGGAAGAAGAAAGGAAGAAGGAGGAAAGGGGGCAGGAAGAAGATATGTAGGAAGGAAAGGAGGCTGAGGAAGGATTCAGAGTTGGCTCCGGCACCGGTGCTGGAGCCACTTGCGGTGCCGAGTTAATAAACATTCGTATAACAACAATACTTTGGTGTCTTATAGAGGGTTATTGAGGTCGTAAGAACTGAATATGAGGTTATAAGTCCGTATAGGGTGTCTAGGACCCCCATTAAGGGGTCGACTGAAAAAAAGAGCACAGAGTGCAAAACAGAGGTCGAAGGAGGAATGAAGAAGGATGAAGGAAGAATAAAGAAAGGAAAGAATGGAGAAGGAGTCTGACTCAGAGGAGTAGGGAGTTGACAACTGCACCGGTGCTGGCTCCGGTGCGGTGCCGAGTTATTAAATATTTATGTAATGATACAATATTGATGTCTTTATATATGTTATTGGATCTGTAGATTTCGAAAATAATGGTTTCAGAACCATCAAGAAAAATAAATAAATAAATAAATAAATAAAATAAATAAATTTCTACACTCATGCAAATGTTTATAACGTAAAAAATTTCGTTTTTACATACCCTAAAGCGGTAAATCAGTAAATCAAGCCATCCAGCTACCCACCTATCAACTTGTGATCTATTGATCTATTGAATCTATTGATCTATTGATCTATTGATCTATTGATTAAGGTCAAATTTTTACTAAAATTGTCATGTTTTTAACATACCCTAAATCCACGTAAATCAGTAAATCAGCCATCACCCTACCCTCACTGTCCAATCATGCACTCTATTGATCTATTGATCTATTGATCTATTGATCATCTATGATCTATTGATTAAGGTCAAATTTTTACTAAAATTGGTAATGTTTTACATATCCTAAATCAAATAAATCAGTAAATCAAGCCATCACCCTACCCTCCTGTCCAATCATGATCTATTGGATCCTATTTGGATCTATTGATCCTATTGATTAAGGTCAATAATTTTTACTCAAATTGTCATGTTTTACATACCCTAAATCATAAATCAGTAAATCAAGTCCCCAACCTACCCTTCTGACCAGTTGTGATCTATTGATCTATTGATCTAATGATGCTATTGATCTAATTGATCTATTGATTTAAGTCAAATTTTTACTAAAATTGTAACGTTTTTACATACCTAAAATCAGTAACATCAGTAAATCAACCAACCACCTAACCAACCCTCTCTGGTCCCATCCTGAACTAATGATCTATTGATCTATTGATTTCAAGTCATATTTTGTATAACCTATGGATAAACATTAACATAAAAACAAAAGTTTTCACATTTTCATAAAGCTTACTTAGCATCATCTAAACTAAGAATGAATATAACCCCCAAAGACAAATCTGACACGTCTTAAAACATGAATAAACTGTTAACGTTAACAAAGTTCCACATTTAACAACAGTAAAGTAACTAACATAACATACAAAAACGTAACCTATTCACACTTTGTCAAGCATGTCTCTAACATTAAAAATGTTAATTTACATTAACATGGTAATGTTTTTAGCAAAAATTTACCCCAACCTTGTGTAATTATCATACAGACAGGCAAAGTATGCTAACGTAACAAGTTTTCTACATTAATAAAGCCCAACATATCATTGCTAGAAACTAAGAATATAATATACAACCACAAACCTGACACATCTTAAGCAAGATAAACTGCTAACATTAACCAAGGTCTCCCAACTTATCAACAGTAAAAGTAACTAACAAGGCTCACAAAAACATAATCCATTCCTACTTTATCAAACATATCTCCAACAGGACAATGTTAATTTACATTACATACGTAATATTTAACAAGAAAAAAAATAGCATAACCTTACCTAACCTGCATAATACCTAGATGGGTAAAGACAAACAAAGTAAAGTTTTTACTCTCTGTAAAGCTAAACTATTAACATAACGTACTTAACACACAACAACCAGACGAATAAACAGCTATCATTAACAACAACTTAGTCAATAAAGCGAACATATGCGGGATTTTACATTAACATAGTAATATTTACCAAAATTTATCATAACCGTACCTAACCATCATAATACCTAACGAGTAAGGACGAACAAAGTAAAGTTTTTTAGACTTACCCTCTTGTTTAGACTCCGTCCCCATTTCAGAAAAATACCAAACTCTAAACATGGAAATGAATTTTACTGATTTTCCATTTTGCAAGTGATGCAATACTTATATATTACTCCTCAGGCTGGAAACCAAGCATGTCCAGTCGCCTAAACGTTTAGGACATTAAATATAATGACACATCGTTGTGAATAACGAAAACTCCTCGTGAAAGATATCAACAACAACGTAAGAGATGGCGGGGAGAGATTGTCTTCGTATCAAGCACTGCGAAAACTATCCTACTGAAGAAAATAGTGTATAACCAACCCTTAAATGTAATGAGATTCTTCTTTCAACCAATCAGAAGAAAGTAAAACAAGAATACGACGTACGAAGGAAACAATATCAGTTCAAAAGGGTATATATTCCCCTCGTTAGACAACAACAACAGCAATAACAATAATACAAAAAATAAGTTTCTTTATATACTAACCAAAAAAATATTTGCTAACGTAACATTGTTTTTCTACATTAATAAGCTAACATAACATAACCAGAACTAAGATATATTGTACAATGACAAAACCTTCGACAACACCTTACGCACGAATAATACTTACTAACATTAACAAAAGTTTCATACTTTTAACAGCAGTAAAGTAACTAGCATTGCGTACAAAACGTAACCTACATTCATACTTTTCCCCCAAGCAATATCTCTAACAATTAACGTTTAATTTTACATTGAACACAGTAATATTAACAAAAATTTCATAACATGTCTAATTAATCAATACAGAACCAATGAATACTGTAAACATAAGAAGTTTTAACCAAACATAACATAAAAATAAATTCTTTGAAAAAAATATCATAGTAAAGCGTAAATGTTTACTGATTTTAAAGCAGAAATCAGTAATCAGTTAATCAACCACTAAAACAATCATCCCCACCCCTCTTCCATGCCTTTGATCTATTGATCTAGTGATTCATGTCACATCTCGAGTATCATTTCGGTTAAACATAACAAAAATAAGTTCTTTATATACCAACCATCGAATATATGTGCTAAAGTAACAACGTTTTTACATTAATAAAAGCTAACATAACATAGTCTGAACTAAGAAATATAATGTACAACGACAACCTAACACACCTTACTTACGAATAAACTACTAACATTAACAAACTCCCCCGCCTAACAACAGTAAACTACATAACACTTTCATACAAAACGTAACCTATTCACACTTTTTCAAGCATATCTCTAACATATCATGTTAATTTACATTAACATGTGATATTTAAACAAAAATTTTAGCATAACCATGTCTAAGCATCATACTGACAACAAATATGTAATGCTAACGTAACAATTTTTACATCAACTTCGTAAATATTTAACAAAAAATTCATCATATCCTCGTCTAAATATCATAATTCCCAGACGAATATTGCAACATAACCACAGTTTTAACCAAACATAACATGAAAATAAACAAAATTTTTTCCTGGCATAACATAAAAATCAGTTCTTTGAATAAAATATCACGGTAAAGCCGTAATAGTTTACTGATTTTAAAGCAGTAAATCAGTAAGTCAGTAAATCAAACCACCCATCCCTGCAGTCCCCTGCTCATCCATCCGCCTATGATCTATCGACCTATTGATTCAGGTCAATATTTCGAGTATTATTTTGGATCAGCAATAGGTAAAGCCGTATTATCATAAACAATAATCCCTTAACAAAGTGGACCAAATCTATCAAGATACCAACATCTTGAATAAGAATGACAAATATCTCTCAAAGTGTCACTCGGTTTCGAGTATAACATCATTTGACCTATGAATAATCGTAGACTTTTGCCAAAATTCTAGGGCAAACCTAACATTACTCACCAAAAACTTAACCTAGGCTCACGTTCCTAACACATTCATCGTCAGTTAACACAGTAATATCTTACAAAAACTCATGCATTTCTCTAACAAATCAGTGTTATTTCACATTGTCATAGTAATATTTAACATAACATACCTAACTTACGAAAATAAACAGTTTTTCATTAACCAAGAAGTATCTAAAGCAACACATTACCTTCCAAGAGAAAACCCAGTGGGATGCGCCCCTTCTTGAAAGGGTGTGAATCCTGCGAGGGGGGATAAACGCCGAAGGGGTGTAAGCGGGCCTTTCTAGGCAATGATATGTTGGCTTTTATTAATGTGAAACTTTGTTACGTAGCATTACTTTTGCCTGTCTGTATGGATAATTACACAAGGTTGGGGTAAATTTTTTGTTAAATTTACCAATGTTAATGTAAAATTAACATTAATTATGTTAGAGAGCATGCCTTGACCAAGTGTAAAATAGGTTTTTACGTCCTTTGTATGTAAGTTAGTTACTTTAACTCTGTTGTTAAATGTGGAACTTTGTTAACGTAACAGTTTATTCATGTTAAGAACGTGTCAGATTTGTCTCTGGGGTTATATTCCATAGTTTACAGATGAGCTAAGTAGCTTTAATTAATGTGAAAAACTTTTGTTTTTTATGTTATGTTTATCCATAGTGATACTCGAATGTGACTTGAACAATAGATCAAATAGATCAATAGATCAAAGATGGACAGGAGGGTGGTTTAGGTGGTGGTTTGATTTACTGATTTACTGATTTCAGGGTATGTAAACGTTACAATTTAGTAAAAATTTGACTTAAAATCAATAGATCAATAGATCAATAGATCATTAGCATCAATAGATCAATAGATATCACAACTGGTCAGGAGGGTGGTTGGGTGACTTGATTTACTGATTTACTGATTTAGGGTATGTAAAACAATGACAAGTTTTTAGTAAAAAAATTTGACCTTAATCAATAGATCATAGATAATAGATCAATAGATCAATAGATCCATGATGGACAGGAGGTAGGTTGGGTGGCTTTGATTTACTGATTTACTGATCTTAGGATATGTAAAACATGACAATTTTAAGTAAAAAATTGACCTTAATCAATAGATCAATACGATCATAGATCAATAGATCAGATAGATCAATAGATCATGATTGGACAGGAGGGTAGGGTGGATGGCTTGATTTACTGATTTTAACTGATTTAGGATATGTTAAAACGACAACTTTTTAGTAAAAAATTGGACCTTAATCAATAGATCATAGATAAATAGATCAATAGATCATGTTGGACAGGAGGGTAGGGTGGATGGCTTGATTTTACTGATTACTGATTTAGGGTATGTAAAACATGACAATTTTAGTAAAAAATTTGACCTTAATCAATAGATCAATAGATTCAATAGATCAATAGATCAATAGATCAATAGATCACAAGTGGTCATGAGGGTAGGTTGGGTGGCCTGAATTTACTGATTTACTGCTTAGGGTATGTAAAACGTAAATTTGGAGTTATAACATAAAAAGAATAAAAAACTTTATTTATTTATTTATTTATTTTTTATTTATTTTTTCTTCGATGGTTCTGAACCATTATTTTTGAAATCTACAGATACGCAATAACATATATAAAGACATCAATATTGTATCATTACACCACTATTAATAACTCGGCACCGCAAACCGGAGCCAGCACCGGTGCAGTTGTCAAACTCCTACTCCTCTGAGTCAGAACTCCTTCTCCGATTCTTTCCTTTCTTTATTCTTCTTCATCCTTCTTCATTCCTCCTCCGACCTCTGTTTTTGCACTCTGTGCTCTTTTTTCAGTCGGGAACCCCTTAATGGGGGGCCCTAGACCACCCTATACGGATTCTAACCATCATATTCGAATTCTACGACCTCAATAACCCTTATAAGGACCCAAGATTGTTGTTATAACGAATGTTTATAACTCGGCACCGCAAGTGGCTCAGCACCGGTGCGGAGCCAACTCTGAATCCTTCTCAGCCTCCTTCTCCTTCCTCATTCTTCTCCTCCCCTTCCTCCTTCTTCCTTTTCTTCTTCTTCTTCATTCTTCCTCTGTTTTGCATTCCATGCATTTTCCTTCTTTTTTTTTTTTCACCTGGGGACCCCCCTCCGGAGGGGTCTCTGGACTCCGAATCCGAATCCAACTCCGACTCCGTCTCAGACTCCAACTCCGTCTCCGACTCCAACTCCTCAACCCAGCCTCCAAGTTTCAGTCTTCTACGAGGTCATCATTTTAATTTTTTTTTGTGGGGCAGCACCCCCCTTACGGGGAGACGCAGAGAAACGTAATCTCGTCTCCGACGAGATTGCGTCATCATATAACTCACATCCAAATTTCACTCTGATACGTTAAGCCTAACAGAGTTTTCAGGGCTAATTTGACCTTGGCGCTAAGAGGGCAGCACCCCCTTAGGGGTGACCTAGGGTCACCAAAACTCGTCTGTGATCAGTTTATCACCTAAATAGAACATATACCAAGTTTGAAAGCGATAGCTCTATTCTTCATATAAAAAGGGTGTATGTGTATGTGTATGCGCACGCGCACGTAATAAAAAATAATACAAACAAACAAAGACAAACCTTCAGTTTGTCTGTTTGTCGGATTGATAGCCCTTCGGGCTATCAATCCTCCATATAACCCTAATATATCTCTATTCATTCATATAGAAAACGGTGGCCTCGGGAAGTGTACCATTACTACTATATATATATATATATATATATATATAGTATATATATAATATATATATATATTCTATATAATATATATATATATATATATATATATTATATATATATTATATATATATGTATATATTATATATATATATAATATATATATAATATTATATATATAAATATATATATATATATATATTATATTATTATATATATATATATATATTATATATATATATATACATATCAAGACCCGTTTAAAATATATGTAGGTATCTTGACATATAAGTACACCTGATGCATATATATATATATATATATATATATATATATATATATATATATATATATATATATATATATATATATAATTTTTTTATAATATATATATATATTTATATATATATAATTATATTTATAAATATATATATTATATATATATATATATATATATATATATATATATATATATAATATATATATATATATAAATATATTATATATTATCAAAATTTAATTATTCTGATTTCACAAAAGGTCGATTAAGACTCGTAGATTAATTCCAATTTATTTTGCGGGGTCACAGGACTCTTTTCGCAGTGACTCAAACTAAACACCAAAAACCTACAAAGGTTGATAAATATAATTAAAAATAATATTACATTAAATTAATCATCTACTCTTTAATGAAATGCTTTTATTAATTAAGGTGCTTCATTAATAAGGTACTAAATAGGTATTCTATTTAGGTGTTAAATCAGAACATTAAATAATTTTGTTGCTTGTGTTAACTCCGAACATTTAAATAATTTCTGGTTGTGTGTTTTTGACTTGCACACAAATAAACTTTATCTTGAAAGCTTTTGTTTATAACATTTAAATTACTTTATACTTTATGTGGCTTTCTTGGATAATTAGAATATGCATTTGTCATGAATACCTTAATTTTCATTTATTAATAAAAATATAAAACATAGAGCTTTTTACCTCCCCAGTTTTCGTCCCTCGAAGTTAGATATAAGCGAGAGTGCTTCGTCTCTCTAATTCGTTTCGAACGAAAAACATTCCATCACGAGAATAAAATGAATAAAGAGTAACTGTATAAAATAAGTATTTGGGCTTATATATATATATTATATATATATATATATATATATTTATATTATATATATATATATATATATATAATATATATATATAAATTATATATATATATATATATATATATTATATAATATCATATATGCATATTTATATATATACATACGGCATGCGTGTATCATATAATATATTTTTTATCTACAATATATTATATATATATATATATATATATTTATATATATATATATAATATATATATTATATATATATATATATATATATATATTAAATTGTATCGGCATATATATTCCTAAAGGGTATGTTATATATAAATTTAAAAGATCACAAAGAAAGATAACTAGTCTTTTCTTATTTCTGACTAGCAAAGATCTTTCACTCAAAGCAGTAGAAGGGTATATATAATATATATTATATATATATATATATATATATTATATATATATATATATATATCTAATATATATTATATATATAAATATATATATATATATATATATATATATATATATAATAATAATATATAACTAATATATATATACGTTAGATGCGTAACTACACTATCAATGCCACTTTTATTTCACTTATCAACTTTCAAAAGAACTTGCTGCTATTACAACCCAGCAACGACTAGCTTCTCTTAAGGAAAGACAGGGCGGCGGGTGCCGAGGTAAAAGGCGGAAGTCTGAATACGAAACTGAAAGCATGTAATTTTAATTCAGTTGGAGAGCAAAGTGTGGTACTGATACTGCTATTTATATCCAATTTTACAAAACGTTTTTGGTCGACTTTTGAAGTCCACAATTACGTTTGATTTTGTTCTGAATAAAAGTGTTATATTATATATATATATATATATATATATATATATATTATATATATATACTATATTAATTATATATATATATTATAATATATATATATATATATATATATATATATATATATATATATATATTATATATATATTATCTTTATTTTTATAAATAGACCCCCCTTTTATGAAAGAGTCTTTACCTTAAAGACTGTTTTCAATTGGAATAAGTCACGTGAGCTTCAGCAGAAGTGATGGCTCGAGGATTGGGAAGAGGCATAGGAGGTCGAGGTAGTATGGATAGCCTCTGGGCTGGAGTTGGAGAACGGGACAGAGATCTAATCTGAACCGCGCTATCCTGAGGTGCATCTTCAGGTGTTAGTTGTATTCGAACATTAGAAGTTGGGATTGCCTGAAGTGGGATGCTTTCAGCTGGATTCGATACCTCTGGTATGCATCTCTTACAAAGGTATGTTCTCTTGGTCCAAACGAAGTACGCGATGACAAGAACCGCAAGGAAGAAGATAGTTCCTGAGGTTCCTCCTCCGATGTATGGGATGAATTTAATTTGCGGAAAATACGGGGTGAAAGGGTGCATCGATTGATTTAATTTATCTAGTCTTTGGTTCCAATGGATTTCCTTCAGAGCTTGAAACTTAGGAAATAGAACAGAGGAGATGTTAGGTAAAGCAACATGCGATAGGAAGTTGAACAGAACATGATCAGAGTGAGAAATCAAGGAAGAGAGTGTTATGTTCTTTTTCTAACTGGATGGGATTTTTGAATTGCAATTTAGAAGAATAAACGCACATCCATGAGGAATAGTAAAGACATAGTCATACACATGCTGTATGGAGTTGGGTTTCTCACATGCGATTGAAGCCCTAGTTTTTTCTGAAAAAGAAATAAGAGTGAAGTGTCCTAGAGTGACAGTATAGGGTTCTACAGGTTTGTACTCTGCGATAGGGCAGTGTGAAAAATCATTGGTAAAATTTAGGATGAGTGCTAACAAACAAGACTGATCATCAATAGAAGCTAATACTTGGGATTGGGGGCAAACTGCTAGTTGGCCTAAATGTCGACAAAGATGATGTGCCGATTCTTTTAGATAGGTGTATTTCCGTTGACCATAATTCACGAAAAAATAATTGTTTGGGTCATTGTACATAACTCGAACGAGAGATTGATTTAAAGGAAGATGGGTAGGAAAAGGTATAAGTTTATAAGAAGTGAATTTCTCCACTGAGATAAAAGGTATTAAAGTAATTAATTATAAGGGCTAGCGGCAGATTGAAGAGTCCAAGAGTAAGTTAAGAAAGATTGGTATGTCTTTGTTTCTAGGGGTATAACCGTGTGCAGTTTTGTTTCTGTGTTCATCTCCAATATGAAAGGCAATAGGAATATTGGAGAAAAAAGTTGCGAGTTAGTGATTTTGCTTTTAGCTAGTTGAAGTGAAGTTATCACCAATTGGTGAATATTGTGTATACTGGTTATAGCTTGTTCGATTAAATTTACTAATGCCCTGATACTTCCCAAATTTGGTTTATAATGTTATGCGTAGCACCTAGACTTGATTGGAATTCTATTAACTTTCGTAAGCTATCCCTAAAGTTTATTAAAGTGCGAGTGTTTGCCTTTAATTGCTCTTTCAGTTCGGTAATGAGTAGATTTGATGTAGAAGCGTAGTTTCCTAAGATGTTAATTTTCTTCCTAAGGAGCTTTACTTGCTTATCTGTAGCCGTACCAAAAAGAATGTTGAGGACGTCTCCTCCGAACTCAAGGTAACCTCGTTTCTTTTTTTGATCGTGCTGAGATCCAAGGTAACTCACTTACTTCATTCAATTTCTGGGCTAGAACTTTTACTCGAATGGTCATTAATTTAAATTCCCATTGATGAGCCCTTTGTGTGATTGAAACATTCAATGTAGCTTCGAACGTTGGTAAGAATGAATCTTTGATGTTGTTTACTAGCTTGGTTGTTTTGATGACGGTTTCTTTTACGTCTGAGGGACATTCTAATGAAACGATTAGATCTAAATATCCTTCTATAAAACTTACTTCACCGGTGCGATATAAAACCAAACCAGGCAGAATCTTTGTTTCTTCGTTTTCTTTCACTATGATACTTTGACATGTCGTTAGGATGGTGAGTAGAAACAAGATCATTTCTCCGAACTTCATTTCTGAAATATTTTAACCATATTGAAATATTGTATTCTTTTCTTTTGTCTTCGTAATAATTACAAGGTCGCCTAAATCTTATTTAGATATTGGAAATTAATAGTTAGTTAAAACAAATCGTGTGTGTTTTTTAAACTAAATGATTTCTTAAGTATAAGTGGGTTAGTTAACTTTTCTAAACTAAGTGATTCCTTAATCAAAGATTGGTTAGTTAAACTCTCTAAACTAAGTGATTTCTTAATCAAAGATTGGTTAGTTAAACTCTTACATTTAAATGCTATTTACTATAGAATATTCTTTCTTAATTTCTAATTAGTAGATTATTTACTTACTTACTTATTTTAAATTTCTCTTAACGTTATTAAATTTCTTACTTACTTACTTATTCTAAGTTTCTTATTATATTTTTTTTTCTTTTTTAGGAAAATTTCCATTTTTCTTTTTTCTAGTATTTTTTGTTTAAAAAATCGCGCTGTCCCCCCCTCTGGAGTGAAACGTATTCTTTAAAATTTTTGTAGCATAAAAAAAATAAGCAGAAATATAAATGATGAATAATTTTAATCTAATGTGACTGTGTAAGTCAAGATAAAACTAACATAATTCTAACATTTCTAATCCAGGCTAAGGAACTTAAGCTAAAACGATCGTTGATTCCTAATCCATCTAAAAAAAATTTTTTTTCTAATCCAGACTAATATTTCTACAATACTAGGTGACAAGAGGTACACAAATGCTATGCAAAATGTATGTCCAATATTGTCCTAAAATTAAAGTGTATCCACTTAAAATTAGAGTTCATCTTCAATCTTTGAAGTTCTAATCCAAACTAATGTACTTAAACTATGATCGATCTTTTTTATCTAATCCAAACTAATAAATGAACAGATGCGAGTGCATATGTGTGTTCAATTTTCTTAAAATCTAAAGTATCTTCTTAAAATTAAAGTGTAATCTTCGGAATTTGAAGAATATCTCCTTAAATCTATAAAATCTATAAAATTTCTCCTTAAATTTACAGAAAATATACAGAAATTGATATGAATTAATAGCCGGGAGGCAGATAGTAAGTCTTACCACCTCTAACTATTGTGTTCAGATCCAATTTGACAGGCGGAGGTTGGACAGGAGTCTTCGCTATAGTCTCCGTGTTGTCTTTTGCCTCTGCTTGTTGTATAGCCTGTTCTCTCTTCCTTGTTTGACTTCTCGTAATTCTGGGAGTAGAATCTCTGGGGCCAGTAAACAAATTATGTGGTCTGTAAGACGGGTCTTGTTTTCTGTCATCTCTGATGATTTCCTTTGGGGGGTGATTCTACAACAGTGGGAATAGGATAATGACCATCTCTTTCCGGGACATAATGAGATTTCTCTGGGGAAGGAATTCTTGGAGGGGATCCGCCGTAGGCTCCGTATACTTCACCTTCGTGTGCGGGTGGCTCTTGAAGAATTTCTTTAGCAGGGGTATCTACTGAAATCTCTTGTTTTATGGGTGACAAGGATGGTCTAAATTCCTTTCTCTGACCCGAGGGGTGAGAGGGTTTTCTTACGAAGTCATTTTTTGGAGTAGAACAGATAAATCCATCGTCAACACGTGTTCTTCCTGCGACCACATCGCTATATCTCCTGGGTTCCACCTGAGTAGGCTCTTCTATGGGGGCTTGATAACTCTCCCAATAGTTCCTAGTCTGCGTTGGCTGTGGTGGAGGAGCAGTGTGCGAGTCGTCTTCGAACTGAGTTGATGGCGGTGGGGGAGTTGGAAGAAGATTGTATTCTAACTGAGTTGTTTGTGGTGGAGGAGTAGGGAAATGATAACGAGAAGGTGACGGTTCGGGTGGAGGAGAATAATCTTCCACCTCATCCTCTGTTTCTGAACCGATTTCTGATTCACTTTCGGGTGCATCTTCATCCTTCTTTTCTTCGTCATGTTCCTTGGAGCTTAACATCTCTTTAACCGCATGAGGATTCCAAACTTCGTCATTCGTAAAGTCGAACCGTGAGTCTGCAAACTTTTCTGCTGCAACTACCTTTGCGTTGTCCACATGGACAGGGAAGGTCTTACCTGTACTCAAACAAATTACCATCAATTTATTTGGTCCTCTCAAACATCGTACAATATATGGCCCTTCGAACTTGAGACATAATTTTGAACTATGGTGAGGTTTCTTTACAGCTTTGATGAAGACATAGTCTCCTATTTTGAATTCTCTTTTCTTAGCTTTCTTATGTTGCTGCTCCAAAGTCTTCGTTGTTTCTCTCTCCAACCTTTCTCTAGCCAAATCTCTTATATTGTCGATCCTTTCTGTCAGCACATCTACCTCGTCTGAAATGAACTTCATTTTCTCAGGCTTATTTACAAAAGGAGAAACGTAATCGGCCATTTCGTAAGGGACTCTCTTTATGTAACCATGTAATAGGAAATGTGGAGAGGAGCCGATAGATCGATTATAAGCGGAATTGATTGCGATTTGGGCGAAACTCAGATACTTGTCCCAATCTTTGTGGTTGTCTTTCACATAATGTCGTAGGAAAGACTCGATATCTGCATTGATTCTTTCAACAACTCCATTTTGGGAAGCTTTGTAAGGCAAGATCTCTGCCTTCTTTATCCTCCAGGCCTTGCACAAGTCCTTGAACACCTGGCTTGTGAACTCTGGGGCATTGTCAGACACAAGAAGTTGGGGGGGCACTATGTCTACATATGACCCTTTCTTGCAGTGCTCGGGCAAATTCCTTACTTGTCCTAGTTTTACAAGGCACTAATTCGACGTAACGCGTCAAAACATCGCGGAATACCAGTATGTATTTGGCTCCTGACTCTGTACAGGTGGGGAGTTTTCCAATACTGTCAACGTGAACGCGTGAAAAGGGTGTGTAGGGCAAGGGCCATCGATTGATCTCAGCTGTGGGAGGTTTAGGACCTTTTGCTCTGGCACACGATACACATTGGTTACAATATTCTTTCACCAATTTTGAAAGGTGGGGAAAAGCATATTTTTCTTCCACTCTTTTTTCTGTTCTTAAAGGACTTCCATGTCCGCTACCTAGCGACGCATGGCAGTGATCTATCACGCTGTATATCATACTGTCGGGGACCTGTATGACATAAGGTTTGGACTGTGTCGCATAGTATAAAACACCTTTAATGAAAATGTGGGGATAGGTTTTAGGGTTTTCTTTAACCCATTTCACCATTTTACCTAATCTTGGGCATTTCTCTTGTTCTCTTATGAAAGTTTCTCTACTCAGGACAAAATCTGTTCGAGGTAAATCACCTTTATTTTCTAACACAGCTTTGATAATAAAGACGTTAGGTGCCGGGTGTCTACTCAAGTAGTCCGGTGGGATATTCATTTTACCTTTCTTATAAACAATAGTGGGGGAGAAGCCTGTTTCCGGAACAAATTCCATCTTGGCTAGCTACTGCCGGTCGGGCTGTGGCTTATTCTGCGGAAGATGAGACCACACATGGGGCTCGTGAGGGTCTTATGCGCAGGTGATGAATGTTGTGTTTGACCTTCCTTGACCGAGCAAGCGAACCGACGGTTGTAAACTTAAGAAGACTTAACTCTGCTCAAGGTCTAGAACTCATATCTGCATGGTCCCACTGCGATGTCGTATCTCGTATCGTCAGTTCTTTCTGCACTTGCTCTGCGTACTCGGAGATAAAGGAAAGGGGTTTCTCTTTTCCGTCCGTCTGTTTAAGCTGGTACAACACCCTCCAATTCCGTAATCGCAACGCGTCTGTATTCACGAAAGAATTCCTTTGAGCTGTAATAAAGGAAAAGTTAGCTGTGGTTGTGACACCATTTATCTTTCAAAGTGTCAAAAGCCTGTTGTTGCTTTTTCGTCCATACAAAGGGGACATTCTTCTTTATTAGATCATACAGTGGTTGTGCAACGACTGCGAAATTGTCTATTAAAAAGCGAAAATACGAGAAGAAACCAAGGACACTCTACTCTGTGTCTCTTTGACATTTGTCGGAGGGATGAAAGTCTTCATTGTTTCGACTTTGGCGGGGTCAGGACTGATTCCATCTCTTCCTATCTTGAATCCTAGATACAAAACTGATGACTGTAAGAAGCTGCACTTGGACAGTTTTACTCTCAAGTTGTTTTCTCGGAAAGCAGTTAGAACTTTTCTCAAATTTTCGAAGTGTTCGGTAACGTTCTTCCCTAGCACTAGTACGTCGTCAAGATAGACCTGTGCAACTGGTCCTAAGAGATGATTCAAGGCGATTGTCATGGCCCTAGCATATGCCGAGGGCGCATTTTTGTGGCCAAATGTTAAGCGGGTGGGACAGAATAAACCCTTCCTAGTCCTAAACGCCATTAGCTTTTGGGTTTCCTCTTCTATTTCTAACGCATGGTACGCGTCCAAGAGGTCAATCGAGGTAAAAATCGTATTTCCCCCGAGCGACGTAAAGATCTCCTCTATCGATGGGAGAGGATAGACGTCCTGGATACTATAGGAGTTGAGGTAGCGGTAGTCAAGGCACACTCTGGGACGACTACTGTTTTTCTTCGCTACTACTAGCAATGGTGAAGAGTGGGGACTGTAACAGGCTTTTATGTATCCCTTTTGCAATGCTGCATCCGTGTAATCATCGATATCCTGTAAGTACTTATGGGGTAACCGGTACTGTTTACGGAAGATGACTTTAGGGGCATCAGGGAGTAGTTCAATTTTAAACTTCTGAAGCGGGCAGACTGGGACAGCATCATCATCAAGTGCTAGTACATCATGGAAAGTCATCAAAAGATTAAGCAAGTCTTCTAAGTACTCTGGCTTTTCAAGGATGCTGTTCTCAGCGTCTTCCTTTGACATCTTTTCTTCGATGATTTCTCTGTACACTTTCCTTAATTCTGTCTTTGATAGACCTTTTGAACACGTGGCTACATTAGCCGAAACTGTTCGCTGGTGTCTGTTGTCCTCTTATGTCTGGGCTTTCCTCAACCGATTTACTAACTATCGGGTAACTGTTACCTAGGTTCACTCCTTTCTTCAAATAAAATTGCTTATCGCTCAAATTAATATAGCTGAGGACAATCGTGTTGTTTCTCACAGGACTGACCGTATTAGCTATGTACAATGAGCCTCTGGTAAGAGCTGGTGTCATGATACACTTCCGCTCCAACTCAAAATTATCCTGTGTTTCAGGCCTAACCTTTATGTATCCATAGGATTGGCTTGGTAGAAGAGTGTTTTCTATCACTCTTAAATCGATTTTAATCTCTTCATCGATCATCAGATATTCATCTGGGTTAGGGTTAGGGTTCGTTGGAACCGGTAACCTTCTTGGTTGACTCGAATTTTCTCTTTCATTAGAAGTGTGCTTCTGTTTCGGCTTGGCTCCTCTGTGCTCAGGACTGTGATGAATGGGAGGTGGAGTACTTCTCTCCTCTTGTTCCATTTTCCTTATCACTTGATTCGACTGGGCTTGAGCGGTTCCGTTCGATGCAGGACTTCCTTTACCTCCCTTAGGCGCTGGCCGCCTGTGTGGGGGTGTTACTGACAAAGTTGCTTCTTTTTCCTGTGGGGAATAACCTTTCGCAACGCGGGTTGGTTTGACTGACGGGGCTGCCTTCCTGGGACCGTTCGCAACGTTTGCTGGGTCGATTGGCAGAGCGTCCTTCCTTTTCTGTGGAAGATGCCTTTTCGCAACGCGGTTTGGTTCGACTGACATATCGGCCTTCCTTTCCTGTGGAAGATACCCATTCGCAACTCGTGCTGGGTCGATTGCCAGAGTGGTTTTCTTTTCCCGAGAAAAATATCGGTTCGCAACTGGTTGTTCAGCGTGGTTCGAGTACCTTAAAGTTCGATTTGAATCCTTGAAATGGTTCGAATCCTTAACTATTTTCTCCTCCCTAGGCACTGACGACTGGGGCGGATACGAATTGGACAGAGTGGAGTCTCGTACTCGTCTGAGATTTCCATCTGTGCGTTCTCTAAATAAATAGATTCCTTGTTTGGCAAAGACGGGGATATCTATCTCTTTCTCTTCGTGGATAGACATCTTAGAGGAAAACATATTCAATGTGATGGGTAAATTAGATAAGATATTATTTCCCAAAAGAACATCCCAACTGTTTACACCTCGCTCACTTGGAAAGTAGTGAGGTAATATCTTTTATGTATGCGAAGGTACAGCTGTATCTCTCCCTTTAATTTGGTTGGGTTGTTATCGACTCCTTGCACCACCAGGTTTGTTTTTTGGAGTTTAACTTTGAAGTCACCTTCTTTCTCCAACTCTTTTAAACGCTTGGGTGTTATGAGTGAAACGCTGCTCCCACAATCTAGTAAGACACAGGCCTTAGCCTCCTTGCCACCTATGGAGGGGGTCAGGTGGACGTTCGCATAGAAATGATGTCCCAATTTATATGATGTTTCGACATTTTCTTGAAAAAATGTTTTGGCTACTGTTCTATCTTTTTCACTTCTGAATACCCATCTATCATATTTTTTCCTCATTTTTCTCTTTACTCTTTTCCGTTCTTTGCCGTTTAACGAAAATTTTCACTCTCTAAATTTTCGTCGGAAGGGAAGGGCTCTCTCTCTAAAGACTTATCTTCCTCTTCTTCTTCTTCACTCATCTCCAAGTCTCTTCGTTGGCTCTCCGCCACATAGACTCTGGTATTCTTTTTCTCACCGGAGGGCTTGTATCCTTCTTTCTTCTTCGGGGAGGATCCTGGGCCCTCGCTTGTCTGTAGCGAAACGCTCTGGTTTCTGGGCCTTTATGCCCTTTTCCATATCAACTTTGCTGTTGTATGGAATGAACATTTGGTTTTCTCCGGAAGTGGGTTTCCATGAAGGAGCGTCTCTCCCCTGCACACCTGGGGGGGGTTTTTGGGCCGAGCCCCGTTTGTGATAAGCTTTGCATACCCGGCAATAGGGCAATTCCCAGCGACAGGCTCTCGACGAATGACCGATAACTTCACATGAAAAACAAACGTGGTTTTCTTTCAACTCTTGTTCAGTCACTCCTCTAAGTATTCCTCTGTTTTTTCGTGGAGTTTGCTCTGATCTTGCCTCATCCGTCTTCTTCCGGGAAACATTAGTCGATCTCATCTCTTCTCTTTGCCTTTGGGGAACATAATCAGATCTCCTTCCTTCTCTCTTCCTATCCTCATACCTTGGCTTGTGGACAGACTCTTTATTTTTCTTGTAAGAGTTGTTATACTCTGACTTCTGCCTATCTTCCCGTTCGTCTCGGGCCATAAACACTTTTGTGGTGCGGAGTTCCGTTTGTCTTTTGTTATCCATTCTCAATAAAGCACCTTTCGAAATTTGACACAATTTTCCTAACAGTTCAGTTAGACTCATTTCTGTATCAAATGTCTGCAATATTTTTTCCTTCAATCTTTCACCATCTCTGCGCTCTGAGACATTCTGCAGGATCTTACCGACGACCATTACCTTTATATGTTTAGAATTAAACATTGCCTCCTTGTCGAGGTCATACATCCGACTTTGGTACTTTCTAAGCTTACTCTTTAATCCTACAATAAAATCTGTAAAAAGTTGCTCCTTCTTCTCTTTTGTATTCTACAAATTCCAACCAAAAATCGAAAACATTTCTTTTATCTTCCGGCTGTAAATAGGTCTTTAATTGCAGTAAAAAATCCTCTAATCTTTTAAATCGAGAGAAGATGGGGTCATGGAGCAAATAATGCCTAGCTTCACTATCTAAGTCTGATGTAATAGCTGACCTGGCAAAAATGATCTTTTGTTCTTCCGTTAATGTACCTAAAGCACTGAGCTTTTCATTCAATGAAATGACATACTCATCATATTGGATGCCACGCCAGAGTTTGGTCTTTAAACTTTTACCGTAAAGTTTTAGCCCTTCTGGCACCTCAGGCAGAGCGGGTGTAAATAGATTTGCTTGATAGACGGGGACTCCTGGTGTTTGAGGCATATAATGATATCCATTCCACATTCCGGGATAAGAATACGATTGGTTAGGCATAGGGGTATACCCTGGTGGAGTACCACTGTACTGAATACCACTGTACTGAAAAGATGGAGGGGGTGCACCCTGTGGGTGGCCACCATAATACAGGTTGTTCTGTTCTGCTGGGGCATGCATTTGGGTGTTGTTCCCTGTTGTCCCTCCTAGGGGTTGGTTCGGTGGCGGTGCAGCCATGTTGTGCCCTGTTGTCCCTCCTAGGGGGAGGCTCGGTGGCGGTGCAGCCACGTTGTGCCCAGCAGGTGGAAGAACTGGTCTTCTAAACTGATCAGGATTCAATAGTGGGTCTTCTAACCCTTGTAGAGCATCGACGGTTCTTTCGGTACCTTCCCATTTACTTCCATTGGGGTTCGGAGTCTGAGGTTCCGTACCACCCCAGTTTACGCGGCTCTTCTTCTTAATGGCACCTTGTGCAGTAATCGGCCTCAGTTGCGAGTCCAGAGTGCTGTCCACTGTGGCGGTCTTCAGGTAATATGGGGGAGTGTCCTCTCTCCTTGGAGGTTCTTCCCTTCTAATCCCTTGGGGGGGTTGCATCGGAAGAGTGTGATGGGGATTACGCTCAACTGTGCTTGGATCTAGAGGATTTGGTGCCGGAGGGACCCCTGTTGGAGGTGCTTGTGCCCCCTGGGTTAAAAGCGTCACATTTTCGCCCCCCCCTGACTCTCCTTGTCTCTGTTCATCCCCGTTGGCAGTATCTCCTTCATTCAAACCGAGGTTTCTGTCTCCTCCCTCTTCGTTCGCATTGCCGTCTTCCCCTGGGATCAGGTTCTGGCCTTCCGCCATCTTTACCTTAAATTAATTACCAAATCGCGAAATATCTGAGTGCGGTTACTTAAGTTATGAGTTTAAATTTGTAACGCGTAAACATATGTACCTATATAACGTAAGTATATTTATATTAGGTACTTATCGTCTTAATTCCTAGTCGACATCCCCATATAATATTAATTAAATATATATAGTATATATATATATATATATTACTGATATATATATATAATATATTATATAAAATTATAATATATATATATATATATATATATATATTTATATAATATAAAATATTAATATGTCACACCCTTTAAATCTATACCTATAAAATCAGGAAACGCACTGGAGAAATATATATATAATATATATATATATATATATTAATATATATATATATAAGATATATATATAATATATATATTTAATATATATATATATATATAATTAATATATAATATATATATTATATATAATTAATATAATATAATATATATGATAATACTATATATTATATATATATATATATATATATTAATATATATATATATACTATATAACTTTAAATCTTTAATACTAAGGGCTATCCCTCAGTAGAAGAGTTTCACGCTCACTCATGATATCACGTTTGGTCATCACTCATATAGCGTCTTCTTACCCTATATAGTATATATATATAGTATTATATATATATATATTAATATATATATATATTAATATTAATATATATTATTATGAATATATATATATGATATATATATAGTATATATATATATATTATATAGTATATATATATATATTATATTATTATATATATATATATATATATAATATATTATAATTTGATAATATATATATATATATATATATATATGGTTAATATACGATTTTTTTATATAATATAATTATTTTAAGAAGATATACTTACTCCACTTAAAGTTACAAAAATATATAGGAGTAATATATAGCGGATTCGTTAGCAGGAAAAAATAGAGAAATCACTAGTTTTTACCGAGTTCACGATAACCTACGTCGTTATTTTGACTACTACTAACTTATTCTATATTATTTTGCACGGAATGTAATAATACTTATAATATGGCAATAGTCAATGTTGTTTATGAATACAAAAATTCACAGTCATTAAAAATGAAATAATAACCTACTGAAATAATCAGCTCGCCTAATATATATATAGTATAATAATGTTCTCACAGATTGGTCAGTATATAGCTACCCAAAACCTTGGACCTACGTAAAATTCGCGAGGGGTCCTTATAACTTTGAGATTACTTGAGATATATGAATTAGATAACTTATACTATATAACTTATATATAGTTAATTGTACTACAATTTTATATTCTAATTAATATTAATTAATCTATATAAGCAAAGTATAAGTATTGACTAATATATTAATATATATTATATAATATATATAATTATATATATATATATAATATAATATATATATATATAATATATATATATATATATATATATATATATATATATATATATTTAATATATATAATATATAGTATAACTATAATATATAAATGGTTAGAGCGGATACCTAATATATTATATCCGCCTAAATATACTATATAGTATATATATTATTATTATAATAATATATATATATATATATATTATAATATAATGATTTATAAAATATATATATGTTTGAATATTTAAGAATTTATTATTATAAAATATATATATATATATTATATATATATATATAATATATATATTATATATAATAGATTTAATTAATATTTAATTTAAAATAATAAAAAAATATATTAATAGTATTATAATATATAATATAATATATAATATTTATATATATAATATATATATATATATATATTATTAAATATATATAGTATTATATATATAATATATATATATAATATATATATATTTAATATATATATATATTAGATATATGTTATTTATACAATATAAAATTTTAACTTTTAAATAAAAACAATTTTGATATAATTTATATGATTATAACAATAATTTCATTTGAGTGTCAATTAATATTGCAAATGAAATTTTAAACTCTAATTTATTTTAATTAGAATTCACCCACTTACTCAGAATAATTATATGCTAGTTGTACTAAGAAATTCATATATTAATCCATAACGTTAGATAAACATATATGTGGAGCTTGATAAATTTTATGCATGATATCCGAAGGAGGAGCAAACAGGAAGCATCTCAGGAGAGAAAAGAGGAATGATGTGATGGAGGATAGGACGATGGATAGTAACAATAACCGGATACGGGGAGAACAAACACTTGTCCATGGAGACGTGTGGGGCCAGTGCAGGACTGTTATTGCTTCATATATCACGTACGCGGAGAGATGAGATCACTTTCTGCGTAGGCTTTCGGATCATCTAAAATCCTCTCCACTGGCTATCTTACTTTTTGTCTCGTGTCTATCGTACTATTCTTCCTATAATACTCTCTCAGTAGAATAGTGACTAAAAATCATCTTTATATTTATTCTATATCTTATTCTTCTCTTCATACTCTTTCTGCTAACATATATACAAACAAATTGTTATTTGTAATTGTTTTGCAAAGAATTTAGAAGAAAATGAGGAGAGATTAATATTATTTAGGAATTAAGTATGGTATTAAGTGGAAATGGGGAAAAATAGTTTTAGAAGTTATAATTTATTTCCTAATTAAAAATTTATATGTAGATATGGTTATCATAATTAGAGAGATAACTTAACACTTATAATTAAGCGAGGTGTAAAGCTTTTTTTGTGTCATATTAATACACACATCACCTATAATATTAAGTATATTCTTTTCCCTTAATTTTAGCATAGGTCAAATATAAATGGTCAATATAACAATTAATAATGGATATATATATATTATATAAAGTTTTCAACCTTTAAATAATCTAACATCGAAATTTGGAAGAAAATAATAAATAATTATATATATATAATTAATATAATAATATTAAATAATAATAATATATAATAATAATATAATAATAATAATAATTAAATAATAATAATAATAGATAAATTAATAATAAAAAGATAATTAATATTAAAAAAAAATATAAAAATAATTATTTTTTATGTTTATTATCAATCCATTCTTCAGTTTGTCTCCTATTTGCTATCTTTAATTTCATTTGCATACCCGAACTGTCACAAGCATATTTTCTCCATTTATTAAATAATAAATTAATAAAATATATATATATGTTATATAGTAGTATATTATTAATATGATATATTAATATATATTTATATATATATATATATATATTATATATATATATTAATAATAATATTATATATTTATATATATATTAATAATATAAGTATAATATATTATTATATATAATAATAAATCATATATATATAATTAATATTATATATATATATATATTAGCATTCTGTACATCATTCCCATAATTGGCTCAAACTTTTCTCTTTACTCTAGCACGAGTAAAATAAATATAAAACAAACTAAGTATACCAAATGACTTACAGAGTTAAAATAAAAATTTTTTTTATTATATTTTTATCACATATGAAAAATATATAATATGATAATAAATATATAATAAATGGAAAGAAAAAAGGCAGCCGTATCACTACTACTTGATCACTCACTTATATGCCTAAATATACAATTCCTCTAGGTGGGTAGCAGTATATAACGCGGTAGACTTTAAATATAGATAAGGACGATATTATAAATATTATGCCTAGAGTAGTATCACGTGAGGGAAATATATAAAAGTAAGGCAAGTGTAGTATATCTATATAACATATATATAAACATAGATAGTGGTATACTTGTAGGAAAGGATAGGAGGTTATCACTATATATACTATAGTATATATATAATATATTATATATAGAAAAATATAACTATAGAATGCCGGATTGTGATGTCACTTCTCACTCATGATATATTGAAGTTCTTGATACGCTCTCGATCTTAACTTGACATCTATTTCCCCGCTTGCGTCCTTGAGTGGTCAATCGGGGTACTTTGGGCGAGGTTTTTGGTAGTAGAAGCGAATAATGGGCCTGGTTTCTGACTACGAAGAAGACCGTCCTTTCGACCTCTAGCATGTAGTTCGCCTAGTTAACGAAAATATTCTGTCGTCTTCATTAAAACATTTCAGATTTAGGATAGAAAAATGAGACATCCGTGCCAATTCCAATATTTTAATCGAACGCTGGTCAAAACAGGACTCTTTGACAGTGAATTCGATACTAACTCTTAAAGAAACCTGAGAGGTTAATAAAAATAATTAAAAATGATAGGAAAGTTAAATTTACTCATTAATGAAATACTCATTAATAAAAATAATATGAATATAAATAAACTCATTTTCATAATTACATAATAACATCTTAAATAACTTCTAATTTATTTCCATCATTTAAATAACAATATATTTTCTATATAAGAGGAGAAACACTTTTGCAATATTATGCTGTATCATACCACCTACATGAAACCTTGACGATTGCCGGGATAGCACGGGTGGTGGTGTGGATAAATTTGAACAAGGAGTAGATTGGCGAGTAGATGTGTGTAGCTAGAGACCAATTTCTCAATCGATTTTACCCTGTCAGTATAGTTCACCTTTCCTTATGTAAAGATCAGGTAAAGAGATATGAAATATGGATTCTCAATATGATGCCTGTATTTTTTGCATTAGAGTGTATTCCACTAAAGGTATAAAGTTCAATATAGTAGATTATAAGCTTATGAGCGCCTTCCACCATTAGGGTAGTCATTTATGAGCCTATCCGAGAAGAAGCTTGGATAGTCAACATTCTAGTCCCAGAAAAGCGGAAGGGAGGGTAGTAAACTCTCGCTGATGAATTAGCTACAACCAACATTGAATTGGTGTAGAATATCAGTAAGAAGATAAAATATAAAATTCTGTATAAAAGGAAAAGCTCTGGGACATATCAATATATATATAGGGGTATACGGATAATATAGATATAAACTTTTCTATTAACTTAGGTGGAATATATCTTAGAGCAGTAATAATAGATAAAAAAATTACACTAGCAATGTGTAAACCTTAAGAATTCCTTGCAATATTTTGAGGGTACATTTTATAGGTCAAAATACCCGTAATTTAGTGATTAGTGATGGATATCCAAGTATAACTAATTATCTACCTTATTTATGTTTTAAGTATCACTAAGATAATGTTTTGTTGCTATAATTAAGGGTTAAATGTACATTAAGATATAGTATATATATATATATTAGAGCCATCTCATAAAGGGTGAATGGTGAAAGTTGGGAGAATGATATATTTATTATTATTTATATATATATCAACTATAAGGATAACTCCGCCATGGGGAAATAACATCTAGCAACCCATGCGGTCCCAACACACGGCAGAGAGTAGGACGGGGTTCATAGACAGTGGACTCGTTAGCAGCAGGGGATGTGGCGTAGAAAATTTACGCTCTCTATTGCATAGACGCGTGAGTGAGTGGAATACGACTGATTCAAGGGACGAGCGCTCTTTAACCGAAAACCGGAACATGAATTTGACTAGCACTTTAAAATGAGTAGCTTAAATGTAGCTACTTATAAAGATAAGGAGGAGGAGATTTTGGAGGTGATGAGGGAGAGGCATATAGATGTCATGGGTTTGGCGGAGACGAGGATGAGAGGCGGTGAAAGTGGAAAGGACTTGGGATATAGTTATATATATATATATATATATATATTTTGATGTTCTCGGGTGAGGTGGGAAGAGGATGCAAACATGGAGTGGCAATTATCATAGGGCCAAGGTTGTCTCCTTTCATACAGGAGGTTCGACTGATAAATGAGAGATTGATGGTGTGTACATTAAAGCTGGGAAACAAGAAATATAGAATCTTTCAGGTGTACGCTCCACAACAGGGATGCACCCAGGAGGAGAAGGATACCTTCATGGAAAAACTGGAAGATGCGTATGGACCAGATGAAAATGCGGCGACTATAATGATGGGAGATTTTAATGCAAGAGTGGGAAGAGAGAGGGAAGGAGTGGAAGAGTTCATTGGACCTTTTGGAGAGGAAGTGAGAAATTTGGAAGGCGAGAGATTGATAGATATGTGTGTCAGGAACAACCTTAAAATAATGAATGGCTTTTTCAAACATAGAGAAACACACATATATACAAGATATAGATGGAACCAGAATACGGGAGGTTTTGACCAGAGATCAATAATAGACTATTTTATTTCATCAGATAAGAGGATAGTGAGTAACGTAAAGGTAAATTCCTGGGGTAATCTTTAGACACCGGATCATCGGATGATAAGTGGCCAAATGTTAAAAGTGAAATCTTCAGAAAACACCTGTGATATAAGAAAGAAGATCATAAAAATAAGAGAGTCTTAAGAAACCAGGAAAACGAGAATAGAATCGAAAGAAGGATAAATGAAAAAGTGAGTGAATGGGAGGAGAGCGAAGAAGAGGAGTGGTCAAAGGTTGAGAAGTGTTTGAAGGAGGTGGCTGTGGAGGTGCTGGGGGAGGAGTGGAGGGGAGGAGGAAAGAAGAGACATACACCGTGGTGGACGGAGGAGGTAAGGGAAGCGATAAAACAAAAAACAAAAAAGATGAGAACATGGCTAAGGAGAAGGACACCGGAAACGAGAGAGGAGTATGTAATCGCAAGAAATGAAGCAAAAACAATAAAAAGAAGAGCGTAGAGAGAGAGTTGGAGGGAGCTGGGAGAGAGGTTGGAGGAAGATGAAAGAGGAAATAAATCTGTTGTATGGCCTAGTAAGATCATCAGGAAGATAAAAAAGAAAGTTAAATAATTTGAAAAATGCATAGGCTTTTTGCTTCTGTTCGTCGTGATATGCAGTGGATCGTTTGTAGGTGTTGTCCGGAGGATTCACGCCTTGGGGGCTAAGCCGACAGGCAGACTCGACGTACGTATGTGTACGGTAGAATCTGTTGTTGAGTGGGGTCTGGCTGGGCTGACTGAAATGATGGTCGGGTAGTGTGTCTCGCTGAGTATATAGCGGTGTGGTGTGTCTAGTGTGCTCGCGCGGTGAGAGGCTTATGGGCGCTGAATGTTGCTAGGAGTGATGGGTGAACAGCCATTTGTGTGCGGTAAAACGTGATATGAATGGAAAAATTTTGGCTAGGTGTTGTCTCGGGGGATATGGAGCGGCGTGGAGTTTCTAGGCGGTTCTGGGCGCCCTTGTGCTGGATATGGTAGCATATAAGGGTGGGGCCTGTACCTGCTTAAGCGATCTCACGCGCCGATGTTGCGCGAGCGTGGTGGAAATTTATAATTAATAATAATAATACTAATAATAATAATTACACTTCAGGTAATTTTCTTTTTACGTTTAATTGTATCAATCTCAGATTTACCTTAATGGAACAAATAATTATTAAAATCGAACCTATCGTGTTTAAAAAAAACTTTAAATAGCTTTTATGTATGTGGACTGAACGCTTACCTCTTTACAGGCTTCAAGTATATATAAGAATGACGAAAATCCTAAAGAATATTATCGTTCGAGGCAAGGTCGTCTTCTAGCTTGCCAATCAAAGATAGTGGATATTGTTGTTGTTTGAGGAAAATGTGAAGTATTAGTTGATG